>PVHX01004075.1:0-60993 GCA_004024805.1 Geosciurus inauris
GCTTAGAGAATTTCAAGAAAACCCGGTCAGGAAGGGGAGGGGTTGGGTACAGGAAGAGAAGGCCATAGTCCTTCCTGATGGGTCAGGAAAACTCGCTGATTGACAGGAGGCGTGTCCACTAGTGACGTCACATCTGGCTTGCAGCTCTGCTGATCAGCTTCCTTATTTGGGCATCTTGGACCCTGACCAAACCTGACAAGTGTTCCGTCACCTTTTACATTATTTCACTTCCTGCCAGAAAGTCTATGTTGATAGGTCATGGGTGCCACCTGACCCATTTCCATGCATATGGAAACCTTTACAAGTACGGTCACAGAAGCATCTTCTGTGTGATTATCACTCAACAGTGGAAAGGGATTCCAGGGAACGGATCCTCCGCTAGATCTTTTTCTTGGTTCTTTGTCTGTTGCAGTGATAAGCAAGAATGATATTTTAAGGCCCCATCTGGACTTCAGCCACCCTTCTTTTCCAGGAGTGGAGGGTTTGGTAGGACACGACACTGGACTGGCATCTTCCTGGGGTGCTGGGGAGAGGAGCTGAAGCTGGAGGGTGAGGCTGCTCTAGAGCATCAGATATGGCCCCTCACCAACCTCTCTGTACATGTTTATTCCTTACATGCTTTTCCTAAATGTGCATTCTCCGGAAATCTCACTGTGCGAGGGAGGACCATGCAAGGAGTTTTCTTCTCAGGAACAATGCCTTTTGCCCCACCATACTAACTGGTGCCCCTGGTCTTCTGTCGCTCTCTGCCATTCCATGACTCTTAACACACTCAGTCAACAAAGTGATTTATTTATTTACAATGCATAATCATTTTGGCTGCTTCTCTTCTTAATGCCTTTAGGATTATAGAGACAAAGTTCAAGGGAAGGAAGGAAGGAAGGAAGGAAGGAAGGAAGGAAGGAAGGAAGGAAGGAAGGAAGGAAGGAGGGAGAGAGGGAGGGAGAGAGGAAGTGAAGGAGGGAGGAAAAGAGAATGATTTCCCATTTACCATCCTCCCCTGCTTCAGGCTACCCTGCAACAGTATTTTCTTGTGTGATATTGATGGTTATTAATTTCCATGAACAAGAGGATTTCAGGTGAAAGGTCTTGGCAGGGGGATTCCCAAGGCCCAGTTTGACTTCTAGTCTGAGTCAGCAGTGGATCCTAGCAGGCTCCTCGGCATCGACAATAAGGCATGCTGTTATGACACTAACTCACCCCCAGTGTCAACACAGGGACCGATGTGGCAGCTGGGGAGTTTAGGCACACATGAGAAAACCATCTCTCTTTGTACAGCCAGGTTAATTAATACCCAAACTCCCAGGTAGAATTGCTTTGAGTTAGAGACCCAAGTCTCCCATTTGTAAAATGAACACTTAAAACACACCTCCTCCTACAAAGCCATGCATTGCTGCAGCAGTTCACATGAAAAGCACGTGAACCCCGGCTGTAACCATCCTCTTTCCTTTAAGTAGCTGAGTGACCTCGGGCAAGTCACTTAACCTCTCTGGCCTTCAGTTGTCTCAACCTTACAGTTAGATGGTTGGACTCCTACAGTTCTCTTGCTCATCCACTTTGATCAATGACCCATTCTTCACAGAGAAAAGAAAGAGCCTCCAGTGTGGCTGGGAGAGCAGAGGCAAGGGATAGACCAGACGCTGGTCCCCAGCAGCATCTCCAGGGGTCCGCCTGCTGCCCTGGAGCCTGAGGATCAAGACCAGCCTGGAGCACCCCATGCTTAAAGCGTGGGCATAAGGCCAGCTTTCTTCGAACTCTCTGAGCACATTAAACACTGGTCACCAGCCCCAGGTTTAACAGCAGGCCCTCAGCATGCTCCAGCCCTTCCTCTCAAGGGCGCTTTTGGGGCATGGTTGTGACGCTGCTGAGGGCCACAGGGGCAGGCCCAAGGGACATAGGGCTGGGACTCAGCTTATAATTGACCTTTTCTTCAGGGGTGTCCATGCTGTCTGCTGGAAGGCACCTTCCAGTATATCCAGTGAGACACAATGAAGGCAGCCAGAGAAAGGCTGGGGGCCACTGCGGCGCCCACTAGTGCTGATGGAGTGTGTCTTTCAGGGGAACTCCCAGGAGAACATGGCCCACGAGGAGGACTCTAGGTGGACGCCCTGGTTCCCTGTCCTGGTGGTAAGTGGCTCTGAGCACCTGCTCACACTGCATCCTCAGGATGTGGGAGGTTCCCACCCAGGCCAGTTTCCCTCCAGCCAGGTCACCTTAGACCTGGTTCTTAGCCTCCTAGGCCTCAGTTTCCACAGCTGTAAAATGGGAATAATGATCGTAGCCCTTCTTTCCTGGGGTTTGTCTGAGATTGAAATAGGATCATACCTGCCAAGCACCAAATACCACCCTGTGCTCACATTAGGATTGTGTGGTTGGTGTACCCCTTTGTAGGGCTCACAGGTGCAGATGACTTCAAGGACGTCATAAGTATTGGTTTGTGCTCTCCACCGGCCCATGCTTGTGTGGTGAGTCCACACCTGTGGGCCCTGCAGCTGAGAAAGATCCAGAAGAGGGCTGGGGTTGTGGCTCAGTGGTACAGCGCTTGCCTAGCACGCATGAGGCACTGGGTTTGACCCTCAGCACCAAATAAAAATAAATAAGTAAAGATCCAGAAGATCCTTCCTTCCAGCACTCCTCCTGGGAATGAGGATGAGCCACCAAGTGATAAAAGGTCACTATGTGGAGGCACTCCACTATTTAGGCTCAGGACAGGGGGTCCCTCATCCCTGGCCTTGGAGAGAATCCAAGATTCATGGGTAACAAGAATCTGGAACAGCCTTAATGAGGGGCTGAGCGTGGACAGCAGGGTGAGGAGGAGATGGCTCTGGGTGGGCATCTGCTAGTGGGAGGCAGGGGTGGCCAGGCCTAGCTGCTGACCTATGACCACCTGGGGACTGAGCACTGGCTGACGGCTCACTAGCTTGGCCCTCTCCTGGATTGAGCCCCCAGCACCTCCAGGGTACTTTCTTCCCAAACCAACCCCAAGTTCTCTGGACAATGACCCTGATTAGGAATGCACCTCAGGGAGGCATGGAGCCTAAAACGACCCCCATTTTGTGGCAGGTATCCCTGATGTACTCAGCCAGAGCAGAGTACTCCAACTGTGGCGAAAATGAGTACTACAACCAGACAACGGGGCTGTGCCACCAGTGTCCCCCCTGTGGGCCAGGGGAGGAGCCATACATGGTAAGCGCCAGCCTGGGGCCCGATGTCCTGAGCTGGCATTGTGTCGTGAGAGGTGTGCAGGGTAAATCAAGCCAGTTGCTTTTGGTTGCTGGACGTTGAGACTGAGTGGTGTGAGCTGTCATGAGTCCAAGAAGTGCTTTCCTGCTGAGCACATGTCGATAAGTTTCTCAGGAGTTCTTAATTTTTCTAGAGAATGACTTTCCTATTGTGCCCTGATTAAATAACTGTCAGAAGCATGACTGAAATGTATCGCATCTCCCTTCTCTGGGAAGCTGAGCATGATTCTCTGTGAAGCACTAGGAATCATCCAGGCTTTCAGTTCTCGGGTTCTTGTAGTGTGCTGAGAAAAGTCAGACTCCCAGGGCTGGTCTGCTCATGGGACATTCCAGGAGCCAGTGGAATCTATTTTAGGGACCTCAGGAAAGGGGCAGCATCTGTGACCCAAGCTCAGAGTGAGCTCAGAGCTGAAGCCAGGAAATGGAGGTTTTGCAATTAGGATGAGACAGGTGGCTGAGGACAGCAAGAGTAGCATCTGGAAAGAGTTGGTATGTCACTGCCCTGCCAACCAGAGTCAGTTGCTGTGCTGACCCATGTCCTCTGTCTGCTTCCTCGGCCAGTCCTGTGGCTACGGCACCAAAGATGAGGACTATGGCTGTGTGCCCTGCCCAGCAGAGAAGTTTTCTAAAGGAGGCTACCAGATCTGCAGGCGCCACAAAGACTGCGAGGGCTTCTTCCGGGCCACTGTGCTGACACCTGGGGACATGGAAAATGACGCTGAGTGTGGGCCGTGTCTCCCTGGGTAAGTGGGGACCCTGCAGGGCAGACCCCTAAACGTGATGGGCAGAGGGTCAAAGACTCTTTGACGAGGGTCCACAGGCACCACAGACCTTAGAGCAATGTCATCCCTGCCCTTTGTCCCCTCTACAACAGCAGCATCCAGGATGGCAAGTCCTGTCACCTCTTAAAGACAGGCAGCCCACCAGGTGCCCTGTCCACACCTCTTCCATGGACGCTAATCATCACAGGATCTTCTGACTGCCCAAATGAAACAATTTTGCTGAACACTTACAATGAGACAACATATGTACAACATTTTGGAAGAAAAAAAATTCTACACGAAGTATTCTTTTTAATATTCTGGAAAACCTGAGGGTAAAAACTAATAAAAAAGTTTGAGTCAGATGATGCCTGTAATTCCTCCGCAATTATGTTATGTATCAGAAGTCTTCCCAAAAAAGTGAAAACGCAATTAGCCTAAAAGACAGAAAGATTTAATCTTTCTTTTTCCAGGGAGGACTCCCTAGTAAATTCTGCCTAGAACCGGAAAAATAACCACCTTGACACCAGCAAACGCTAAGCTGCAGCTATTGCTCCTGCTCCCTCTAGTGGCCACGAAACATCATGCTTTGCAAGGACCGCAGAAAAGCAGAGCCTGATGAACGGGTGCAGGTGGTGATGGAGGGGATAATGGTGACAGAGGCCATGAGGAAAGAGATAGTGGTAATGGTAGTGACGATGCAGGTAGAAGGGTGGTGGAGGTGACAGTGATGGTCATGGTGGTGATGATAAGGGAGGCAGATGCTGGTAGTGTTTAGAATGGCAGTGGTCCTGGCCCAGTGGTGTTTTGAATAGCACACTACACATCACAATGTGCTTGCAGAGAGGTCTCCCTGGACCACTGTATTGATTTAAGAGGAGGAAGAAAATAAGAAGGACATACAAAATAGGAAGACCCACCAACTTAAAAACAAATGGAAAGTGAATTAACTCTTTACAGTGAAGGGATATGTTTTAAACTCACCCAAAATAACATTAGTTCCGTTTGGCTACTAAGAAGCATCCTCTTCTGTGGCTTCCACCTCCATCTATCTGTTGGGCCATTCCCCTTCTGTCCCCCAGTATTCTGTCTCTCTGGCTCAGGCTCACCTCCCCAAATACAGAATCAGCTGTCCAAATACTTGCTGGACATCCCTATGTCAATGCCCCCGATGCAAAGTATGAGTCAAACATATTTTTCAAGTGAATTCATAAAGCAGGAGTACCTAACAAAGAACCTCATTTTCCAATATGCAAAAAAAAAAAAGCAGATAATGAAAAACTGTGAGGATATTAGTCTATTCTCTTAGAAAATGCGATAAAAATAAAGTTTTTTAGCTGGGTATTTAATTCAATTGTGATCATTGTGCTGTAGAGCAGCTCCTCCAAAAGGAACATGGGTATTAGAAGAATCAGAATCAAAGCATTTCTACCCAGCTGCACAAGTACCCATTGGGACTGCTCTGTGCACACTGTGCTTGCCTCTACATGACAGAAATTCAGTAGAATCTTGACATTAGATGGCAAGAATCAGTCTCTGATAATTAACATGCTTCCTAGAATTTTTCTTGATTAATTGATTCATTCATTGATTTTATGGATGCAAATACATGATCCACAAAAGACATTGCAGAGCTCCCGTGAATTAAGTATAGAACAGCATGCACACCTTATCATGTTCACCTTTGCAAAACCTAGATTTATTCTGAGAGCTTCCCAGTGTGAGTACTTGACCAGGCATTTGTGAGCTAATATGGCAGCTCCAGTATTTGTTTTCATAAACCTATCAACTAAAGTGACCAGGCAGGCATGAGGGACCAGATGGAAAGGGCTCTGGAAACCAGCACTGAAGACTTGGATCTTCAGCTTGCAGCCAGTGCAGGTCACCATGCAGACTGCCAAGCTGGAGCAGGACACAATAGGGCTGTACATTAGTAGCAGCAAGGAAAACAGCTGAGGGAAGAGCCTGGAGCCCCGGCTGCAGGGTCAATGGGAAGTGGTGAGAACTGGGATGGGAGCCCTGGGGCTGGGGAGGATCTGAGGGCTAGCCAGTAGTAGACAGCACTGACCCTAATTGCAGACAGAGGGCATGCGACAGGAAGAGGACCCTTGGATGTCTGCCTTTGGCCGGCTATGTGGACCATAGTGCCATTGCTCAAATGCATAATACAAGAGGAAGAAGATTTTGGTGGGGAGGTAGAGGCAGGTGGAGGCTGTCTTGTGAAACCTGATGTGCTATGGGCGTCTAAACCAAGATCTCCAACACAGACGGTAGAGGGTGTGGTGCTCAGGGCAAGGTCCAGGCTGAGCTCAGGACTTGGAAGCCATCCACCCATTGATGGTGCTAGAGCCACTGGTTTGGATGGGCTCCTGGTTAGGTAGCTTTGCAGAGGGGTAAGAGGATGGTTGGAAGAATTGACTGACTTGCACTGGTGGCTCTGTCTTGGCTACAAGTCAGTCCTGTGGCCACATTGCGTCAGTAGGCTGAGGAATTCAGCTGTGACTTGTTCCAGATAATCTAAAAGGAGCAGAATTAGGTGCATGGACCAATCTTTCATTTTCACTTAGAGCCACAGAAATGTTCTAATCAGACAGGACAAGCCTGGGGCCAGCATGGTGAATACCCTGTCACATAGGCTGGTGCCAGCCTGGCACTCAAAAGACTGTAGCCATGAAGACAATTTGCTTGGTGTTAACACTTACCAGAAAGTATCCAATCACTAAAGAAGTTCCACAGTGAAAGGGTGGTGAGTTCTCCGCCTCTAGACAAAGTCAAACAGACATGGATGGCCATCTGTGGAAGTCGTGGGGATACCATGTGCTTTGGAAAGTTTTTTCCAGCTCTGGAATCTTGAGTGCCTCTCTCCCTGCTCCAAGGCAACAACAACCTGCTTAGTCACACTTTGTCTTCAGCACCCAGGACAGATCAAAGCCGGAGCACCCATGGAGGAAAGGATCTCCTGCAGGGAGACACATCTCAATACGCATCTCTGTGAGTTTAGGTTCACTCTATGGATGCAAAAACTGCTTAGTCAGCTCCCTGTTTGGCTCTGCAATGTGATATGTCTGTTTAAATCGATCATTACCAGCCCCAAGGCCACCAAAACAGAAGGCCCCCACTTTACCTCCGGTCTCCAGTGCCCTCCTAGTGGCTAAAGCCCCCACCTCTGATGAGCTCCAGGCTTGACTGGGGCAGGACCCTGAAGGGCTCTGGCTTCCTATTACATGCTGTAGGTTTAGAGAACAAAACGAAGTTCTCATGCTATGTCCCAGAGGAGGATTACAAGGCATTTTGGCAAGTTGGCATTATTAGCTCGATGAAAGGCTGTTTTCATTCCCGAATCCCTGTGGTTATTGGGCTGCGGATGCAGATTACCTCCTATTTGTCTTTCTAACACCAAGGTTGCTTTGGCCCTCTCCTCTCCCTTGTGGTTTGGCAGGTGCTGGCTCCTCATTCTTTGCAGTCTCCTCTTTGTATCCGAATGTGGCGGAGACACTCACTGAACAATGAGCAGCACATGGGGCTTTCCTGTTGGGAAAGGTTTGTGTGGGAGGATCAGGAACGAAAACAGGAGGCAAGGAAGAGGTCAGCTTTCATAACCTCCCTGGCGCCTCTACCTGCCTGGAGGAACTCCTGGGGCTCCACACCATGCCACACCACACCACACCATTCCCTTCTAATAGGACGCTCTACAGAGTTGGGGCCTGGGGAAGGACACAGAGGCTGGCTCTACCTGCCAGCACGTCAGAGGGAAAATGAGCATCTCATGGCTCATTCATTGCAAGCTTCAGGGTCCTGAGAAAGGAGAATCTTCAGGGGAAATCTATATCTATTGAGGAAGTCACCTTCTGGATAGGAGATTCTAAAGGCCCCATTAAAACTGAATCTTAGCCTGAGCTATACAAATTAATGGGTCCAGGAAGAACAAGAGAGTAAAGGAAAAAAAGAACTACAGGCCATCCCCAACTTAAAAAGGTTCAACATTTTTTTTTAACTTTCCAATGGAACAAAAGCAATGTCGTTCAATAGGAGCCATATTTAATGTACGTGAACCTTAAGTTAAGGCTAAGTACTCCCATTCTGTTTTTACTCTCAGTACAGCACCCAGTACATCATATGGATAGTCAATACCTCATTATAAAATAGGCTTTGTAGCCAGGTGCAGTTGCGTACACCTGTAATCCCAGCACTTTGGGAGGCTGAGACAGGAGAAACGCGAGTTCAAAGCCAGCCTCAGCAATGGCGAGGTGCTAAGCAACTCAGTGAGACCCTGTCTCTACATAAAACACAAAATAGGGCTGGGGATGTGGCTCAGTGGTCAAGTGCCCTTGAGTTCAATCCCTAGTACCAAAAAAAATTTTTTTAATAAATAAAAAATAAAATAAAATAGGCTTTGTGTGAGATGATTTTGCCCCACCATAGGCTGATGTAAGTGCTCCCAGCTGAGCTAGGACATATGGTAGATTAGATATATGAATGTATTTTCAAATTAACAATGTTTTTAACTTATGCCGAACTCACCAGGACATCAGCCAGGACATTATTGTAAGCCCAGCAGATATAGGGGAAAATCAAAATATGGGTCAAAGAGTAGGAAATGGTCCTTTCTAGAAGGAAAGACTCGACACTCTGATGGGTCACAAACCCCTAAGTGAACACTCAACTTCAAATTGGTGAAATTCTATCAGATGGCAAATGATAAGCCTGTGTTTCCATTCCTGTCTAGCCCTGCATGAAAGATATGGGTGACACTACACCATCAGGAGTTTAGGTTCATCCTAAGAGGAAAACCTAACATTGAGAAATGTTCTCTTCAGGAAGCAATATGCACTTGCCGATAAAAGTGGCTTCTCTTTATCCTGAGGCATTTAGCTCTCATGTCAGGTTAAGCAGAGGAGCTTCTTTACAGTTTCCTGGAGCCAATCTATGTTTTGAAATATCACAGCCTTTCAAAATGGCTCCTTCACTAAGTTACTTACAACATTCCACAGATGGGTCCAAATGCACATTCAGGGTCAGTACAGGAGCATAGAGCCATTCAGAGCCCCCATGGGAATTAGAAAGGAACCCCACCCCCAACACACACCTTGAAAAAGGCCACAGCAGATGCAGCCCATCCTCAGGTGCTCAAAATGCAGGTGCCCCAGTGCATGCCCCTCATCCCAGATGTTCCACACCTACCTTTGTGACTTTGGAGCTTTATCTGAGTCCTGCACCCCACATATGACAGGATGGGCAAGGCTGTGGTTCTGCTGCTCAAAAAGGGAGGAGAGCTCACGAACATTCTTAGGGGCTTCTGTTTATCTCAGCACTTGGAACTTCAATGGAGAAGAACTGGCTTTCATTTATTAATTTGTCCAACCGATATTTATCGAGAGCTCTCCATACTCAGTACCTAGCATGAAGTGCCAGAAACATAAATGGGAACAAGGCTTGCCTCCTGCACCCAATCCTGATAGGGAGAAAGAGTGCCATGGAGGCAGAGATAACAGAGGAGGAAGTAGTAATAGATGTTTCCCAGAAGTGGCACACTGCACCTGGTATTGGAAAGCTGCAGGTGGGATGCCTGGCCAGCCTGGCACCTGTCATCTTCATGAGGCCACATGGCACACAGGAACCCCTACTGGACAGATGCAGGGTTGGTCCCCACAGGGCTCCCTACTTCACAAAGATGGCCTCCAGAGGGGGCACAGGGTGTGTTACAAAGAAGGTTTTTCCTCAAGGCTTAACTGTAAGACTGGCCACTGTGGCTTCTCAGAGGGGTGTTTGGAGATTGGTTATTTAATGTTTACAAGACACTCAGGGATCTGAAGATAAAAGGCTTTGAGGAAGGGCAGGCAATTATGCCCATAATGTTTCTGGTAATGGTCCAAGCTCATGAAGGCTAGAGCTCAGATTCCCCGCCCCTGACCCTCTTGTACTTTGTGTCACTTACCACAGCCGTTGGTGGGGGCCTTCATGGTACAAGGCTAATAAAAAAGAGATTAGAAGACAACAATTGAAAAATCCAGTAGCAGAGAGGGATTTTTCATCTCTTGAATTGTAATAAGGGAAAGCGTTGGCACCAGCTCACTTTATTTAATCAACTTCTCACAACATGACAAATGGCTCCATGATCACCCCTGAATGTTTATGGAACACAGGTGCAGATCACAGCAAGAGCCAAGGCTGCTGAGGGAAGAAGCCGGGGTGCCTGGGAGGAGAGGACAGTGTCGGCTTGTCAGTGTCCGCAGGAGGCTGGAAGGCGGAAGGGTAGAATCTTGCAGGGTACACAGGCCACAGTGGCAGGAGGACCTAAACCAGTCAGTGTGGTCATGGGGCTGGGGTAGTGACCAGAGCATCATTTAAGAGTGAAGGATTTTAAGCGGTGTTATTGCAAATAATTTGGCCTTCTCTAGAAGTCTGTGCAACCCCAGCATGAATATTTGCAGCTATATAGGTGTTTTGGGTCAATTGTGCTTGGTTGTATTATGACCCGGTTGCATTTTAGGCTATCTTTAAAGCCATTTGCATTGATCTGTCTGAACAATGCAATGTTCTTCTGTCTCCAACAGCCATCCTCTCCTGGCCATCTCCATTCAGTGGCATTCAGCGGTGGCTCATGTGGTCTGGGAGCCCCAGGAAGTCCAGGGACTCAGAGACACTTTTGCTAACAATCTCACCAGACTACAGTCTCTGAGAAGGGAACCCACTGAGGGGGTATCCTTCCTCCATGGGCATGTGGCTCCTGGTTGGTGAAACACCCAGAAAGCTAACAGGGCCTACTATGGGGACACACGGATATTTCTGGTGCATAAAGTTGATTGAAAATGGTGATCACACACACACACACACACAAATCCCTCAGGAAAGGTGTCAAAAAGAGGCAGGGATTAGAAGAAAGGCCCGTACTGACCCAATATTGGAAAATGAATGCCTCACTTCAAGACACGCTAAAAACACCCAAGGAAACTCAGTAGGCCGAAAGGGCTGCTAACACCTAAATAAATACGTATTTTAAAAAGCTGCTGGTGCAGCAGGGCTCCCAATACCCACCAGGCTGTCTCATACCCAGCTTTGATCACAGGGCTGCCAAAAGGCCAGGGTCTGTTGTGGTCAGTGCCTGCTCTGGTGCACCCACCTTACCTGTCTTGCTTTGTCTCGTCTTGCCTCCTGCAGCTACTACATGTTGGAAAACAGACCCAGGAACATCTATGGCATGGTCTGCTACTCCTGCCTCCTGGCTCCCCCCAACACCAAGGAATGTGAGTGCTCTGCCCTTCCATCAGAACCCTGTTTGTTCAGCATGCATGTCTTTGACTTCAAGGACTTGTAGAAAGCAGCCAATCCCAGCACCAGATAAGATTAACTATAGAGAAAAAGCAAGATCAAAAGGAGGGAGTTTGCTATGGAAGACCTTTGAGGCAAAAGCCCAGGTTGTAGTAGAAGCCCCTGCGGCTGCCATGAACCAGGTACCTCACCTCCATGAGTCCTGGCTTTCTAATCCGTAATATGGGAGTACTGAACTCTGACCCATCCATCTTGTGTGATTATCGGAAAAACCAGCGAGATCGCAAATGCAAAGATATTTTGCAACATACTGCAAAGTGCTAGACAATTTTAAGTTCTCATAAGTGTGTGTACACAAACATACGTACATACGCACGCACATATATATAATCACATGAAGCCATAAGAAATATAGAAATGGCCACAATTAAAGAAACAGATTACAAAAAGCTCATATAAACCATCAGCCTCATGAGTTTATACTCCTTTCCTGGCCTCTTTCTTTCCTGATCTCCTTTTGATCTTTCACTTTCGAGAAAGGACCAGGGCCCTCTGCTTCAGAGGAGTGTATTGTGGGTCTCTTGGATTTGTGGTCTGGGGGATACTGAGGAAGAGAGAATGAAGGGCAGCTTGGAGGGAACAGGGTACACTGGGTGACCCTCCAACTCCATGCTGTTCTAGGGGGAAGAGGAGGCCGCTCTGGAACCCTGCCTCTCCTTGCTCTCCTTGAAGCCCGCCCACCCCCATTCTCTCATAATCTTTATCATAATCTCGGGATCTAATAGAATCAGGGCTGCAGCTTTAAAAGGCTAAGAGGGAGTGAAGGAGTACAGAACAGGGGCACATCATCTCCCTCCCCACCTGCTGGTCAAAGCCAGAGCAGTGGGCACCCTGGGGACAGAGAGTTCCTCCTTTCCAGATTTCTTAAGTAAACGAGCCTGGCTTTAATAGAACTCCATCTCTTTAAAGCTTCCTTGCCAGACATATGCCAATTAATTCACAAACAAAAGGAGGCCCAGGGGCTCTAAGCTGTGAGCCTGGCCTGGGGCCACTCAGCTGCCAAGACTAATGTGTCTTCTTTGGAAGAATGGAAACTGATTCAATACCAGATAGTTCTAGGATGAAGTCCAAATTTGGGGATTGGTCAGGCACACACAACTTGCTAGAAAAGGCTCTTTGCCTACGGAACCACGGAACCCTGGAAAAGCCTTCACACAGGTACAGGGGCCTTCCCTAAACGCCAGCCAGGAAAGCCAACAGTTAGTCTGGGCAGATGCAGCTCTCTCCATCTAACAGTAAGGATTGTCACAAAAGGAAAGCCAACAAAGTCCCCTGAGTCCTAGAGATTTTGAAAAGGAGTACATACCCCTGCTGGCCCCCAGCCCTTAATTGTGTAACAAACAACCCGCGTCCAGTGCACCCAAGGCCTCCACATTTGCTAGGCAGATACTCTACCACTGAGCTATACCCCCATCCCCTGCCTGGTTGGTTCTTAGAATCCAGTACTGAAGAAAGCCAGCAAAGAAACCTCCAGTCCAGGCCAGCTGTGCTGCCTATCAACTCTCCCTAGAGTCACCTTGGACAAGTCATCAGGCCTCTGCTTGCCCATCTGGTAAATAGGAAGATGCAGCCAGCTAGGTCTTAGGCATGACAGATGTGGTAGACTGAGGCCTGCCTGGATCAGGGAACCTGATGTGGACTTGAAACAGTGCTATTTTACACCTCCGGGTCTAAACTTCCTCTGCACTGGGTTTAATATGAAGACCGTTTTGCCCAGGGCTCCTGCTCAGCAGCTCAGAGACCACAGTGCTTGAGAGACTGGTTATGACCACAGCCCCATGAAGACACAAGACTGCAATTCACAGGGCTGCCACCCATAGTCCCACCCCGGGAGAGCCAGGAACTTGACAAAACCTCATGTGTCAGGACCACTCAATTGGCCCCTGGTTGGTGATCGGGAGGGCCTTTTCCTGCGACCTGTCTTGGTTTGATTTACCTGAACCTTGCTGAGGAAAGAGAGCATCTTTGGTACTCAGAATCAATGGACGAGCTACTGCTGGAGCAGGCAGAGAGGGTAGTGGCCTACTGCAGGGGAGATGCCGCCCAGGACTGAGCCTGAGTCAGGACGGGGGCCTCCTCAGCACAGGAGACAGGGCCAGGGTGCCCATGGCTCTCCTCACTTCACAGATCGAGCCCCATGTGCACTTTCTTACTGTGCAGCCCAGTTGTTTTTCAATTCTTAAAAAAAAGGAATTCTTCTCTGAGTGACTGCCAAGCAGACAAGTCAGGGCATGACTCTCATCAGAATCCTCCTACGCTTGTGACACCACATGTTCCTGGGTCCACCGCTGACCCAGAAGGTCTAGGTTGACCGAAAACACATTTTTGCCAAGTTTGAGAGGAAGGGTACAGGTTAAAGGCCCCAAGCCTGGAACTTCACTGCCTGAGTTAAACTAGTCACCTAACTTCCCTCAGCCTCAGTTTCCTTACTTGTCAAACAGGGCACTCAGGGGTGCCCACAGTACAGGCTGTCGCCCAGATGGAGTGAGTTAACTCCCACCAAGCACTTACATGGTGGGTGCACTGTGGTATTCTCTATGTGACACAGCCCATCAAATCACCCTCAGAGAACTGAGAGAATGACACATATTTACTTATAAAATAGGATAAAATCATTCCAGTTTCTGGGATTGCCAAGTAGTGAGAGGATAACCAAAGAGGAGCCATTGGGTTCTGGATTGGTCCTGCTTCTGTGCTGGTTGCCATCTTGATTAAAATATACGTCCACTGAGCTCAGCTCTGAGCCTGGCGCTCAGTGACAGTAATACTATGGATGCCTGGTAGCCACCTCTGGCTCTGTTTTCTCCACCATATACATGAGAAAACAAAATTGGCTCAGTGTACCAGCAGGGTCGACACATATGTTGACACATATGTTCACTGCTGTGACCATAAGGCCAGACAAGAGCAACTTTAGAAGAGGAAAAATTTATTTTGAAGCTCACAGTTTCAGAGGTCTCAGTTCATAGAAGGCTAACTCTATTCCTCAGTGCTCAAGGTGAGGCAGGACATCGTGGCGGGAGTGTGTGTTGGAGGAAAGCAGCTCAGGACATGATGAGAAAGCAGAGAGAGACATCACTGGCCAGACACAAAATATATACCCCAAAGGCATGCCTCCAATGACCTACCTCTTCCAGCCACACCCTACCTGCCTTCAGTTACCACTCAGTTAATCCCTATCAGAGGATTAATTCACTATTTGGGTTAAAGTTCTCATAACCCACTCATTTCTCCTCTTGTATTGTCTCACACATGAGCTTTGGGAAGACACCACATATCCAAATCATAACATATGTATACAAAATCCTTTGAAAACTAGAAGCACAAAGCAGTTATGCCTCTCCCTAAACCAGATCTGCTACATTGAGTGATAGGGCAAGCCCCATGTGGCACAGCTTCCTGGGGCAGCCTTAAGACAGGTGAAGGTAACTGCCTAAATACTCAGGACATCTGCAGAATACTCCAGAGCTTTGGAACAAAGGCTTCCTCCTTCTGCTTTTGACTGGCCTGTTGGGGAAGCTTCAGGCCTCCCCCAGACCCAGTCATTGTCTGTGCCCTGGTAAATCCATGTTAGATTGAACAGAGATGAAAGGCCCTTTGGTAAGGGAGATGCACTTGGGGAAACCAAGGCTTTCTCTCCCCACCGCCCACCCCACACCATCCTGAGAACACAGGCCTGTGGTTGACCACGTAAAGAGACCTGTGTTGTAATAACAGTGTAAGAAGGTTCTATGAAGAGGCAGGGTATTAGCTGAGTAGAAAAGACTCGGCATGGGGATTGGCTTTCCACTCCTGGTAAAGTTGCTTAATTTCTTTGTACCTCAGTTTCCTCATCTGTATAATGGGCATGTCTGTATCACAGGATTGCTGTGAGGATAGATGCAACCATGTGGACAGTGTATATGAAGTGTTCACTCCACAGCCTAGCAGGCAGGCAGGCTCTGCCACACAGCAGTCTCCCCAAGCAGTTTGGGGGAACAATGAAATAATGCAAGAAAAGCACTGTGTTAGGGCAGCACCATACCTGACAATTTGTTCCATTGTCCCTTTTCTTAAATTACTAGCGACTAAGACCTCTGAGTCAAATCCACTCAGTTGAAAAAAACAAAAAAACTGGACTCTGCATGAGCATGGTGGCACATGCCTGTAATCTCAGCAACTCGGGAGTCTGAGGCAAGAGGATTGCAAGTTCAAGGCCAGCCTCAGCAACTTAGCAAGGCCCTAAGCAACTTAGTGAGACCCCACCTCAAAAATAAGTAAATAAATAAAAAATGGCTGGGGGTATGGCTCAATTGTTAAGTGTCCCTGGGTTCAATACCTGGTATCAAAAAAAGAAAAAGAAAAAGAAAGAAAGAATTGGACTCTGTGACTCAGTGCTCTGGCAGTTTATGTCTAGTGTGCCTGTGGTCCTTTTTTTTTTTTTAATTTTTTTTAGTTGTTGATGGATCTTTATTTTATTCATTTATTATTTATATGTGGTGCTGAGGATTGAACCCAGTGCCTCACTCATGCTAGGCAAGCACTCTACCACTGAGCTACAGCCCCAGCCCCACCTGTGGTCCTTTGTGTGAGCTATAACTCAGGGGGGAAGCCCCGTCCTCCCAGAACACATATCCAGCCATTTCTAAAAGTGCTTCTCAAATGTCAATGAGACACGCATCACCAGGCACTTCTTCAGAAATGGATTCTGATGCAGCAGGTCTGGGGTGGGCCTGAGGCTACGTTTCTAGCAACCCCACTTTGTGCGGCTAGGGAGGGTCTGAGGATTCTGCACATTGTTCCAGGATCCGCCACCAGAGGGTGCTCAGCCAGTGCCGCAGCTGTGGGGCACCTTACTGACAGCTCCAATAAACAAATCTTTCTTTAAAATCCAAACTGTTTACCTTCTGTAGAGAATCCCAGCCAGTCTCTAATACACACTTGGCACATTTATAAATTGTGTGGATTAACAACCCTCAAACGCCCCATTATATGCTATCATCACTTTGAATTGAAGGCATAACTCCATTAAGCCTTGTGCTTACGACCCCGTAAGTCCCCCTAAGGAAGGTGAGGCTGTGCACCTGCAGCCCACCTCGTGTCTGCTTCCTGAATTGGTCCTGTAAACAGATCCATTCGCACTCTTTTGCATGGTAATACAGAGCTGGAGTGGAAATCTCTACCTATTTTCTGACACTGCAGTTTTCACCAACTTTTATCAAACACTTCGTCACTGTTCGTTCAAAGCTGGGGTCCACATGGAAGCAAATATGGATCCACAGTGGACCACCCAAGAGAAACCCGCATGAAGCCAGGCTCAGTGGCGCACACCTGCGATCTCAGTCATTCAGGAGCTGAAGCAAGAGGATCACAAGTTCAAGGCTAGCCTGGGCAACTTAGTGAGACCCTCAGCGGCTTAGCAAAAGCCCGTCTCAAAATAAAAAAATAAAAAGGACTGGGTGCTATAAGCACTCCTGGGTTCAATACACAGTACTAAAAAAGAAAAGGAAGGAAGGAAGTCAGCCAGCCACATGGAGAAACATTTCCATTTAATGATCCATCCCAAGGAAGTCAAGTGACCTGGAAATGTGTGCCTCACTTTGGAATGGAGTGAAACCTCCCAGATGCCAAATACTTTGATATTACTGGGTTAATAATCATTAGAGTAGAGCAGAAGCTGGCACAGGAGAACAGGTATGCAAGAGTACGGGAACTCCCACACACTTGGAGAACCTGCATACAGCGTGCTCTCTCCAGCCCAGGCAGTTTTTCTGTTGACCCACGGCTGGTAACAGGTGGTGATAGGAACAGGAATAATCCAGGCCTTTTGACTCCAATATCCATTCTCTGTTTTAATATGCTGGGTTTTGACCGGACCTCTTTCATATATTACATTTACTCAAAATTGCATGGATATATTTTTAAAAATTAACATGTATATGTTTGTGATTCTAGTATTTCAAGGGTTCATGGGTAATGATGAGCACATGTTAGTTTCCTCTGGGAATTTTTCTGACCATCCTAAAAAGCTACAGAAATGCCCCAGGGTGATTACTAAGGACCCGACTTAGTCCTCCCAGGCCCTGCAGGTGCCCTCCCTCAAACCACACTCAGTGCTGCCCCACCCACTCTGCCCTGTAGGTGCTTTACAGCCAGATCTTACCAGCTGTTGTTTTTAATAATGGGCTTATTCTATGCACAATGCTGGGGGGTCCAACCTCACACCTGCACTCTGAGAAGGGGCCTGTTGTCAGGGAGTAGTTTGCTGCTCTTCTGCTGTCCCTGCCTAGTGACCTGTGTGTGTGAATGAAACCCACATGCCCTGCTGCTTCTGCACACAGCACAGGACACAGAATATGCTGTGGCATCCCCAGGGGAAGAGTCCCTCTCTATGCAGATTCTCCAGAGGCTCTAGGACCACCAACATGGGAAGGCCAGGTTGAGAACCACAGGGACAGGAAGGGAATGGTGGAGTTTGGCAGAGGGGATGGAACCCTAAGGGGCACATGTAAGCCTTCAGCTCCAGTCCTGACATCAAGAGACTGAGCTCCTGAGAAAAGTGGGTAGTGTGTCTTCCTGCCACTACCAGTGCTCAGATGTACTCAGAGCAGAGCTTCTCCAGGGAGCAACCAGCCTGTCCCCACAGCAGCATGGTCTAGGACTGCTCAATTGATACCAGCTAGACCTCAGTTTGAGGGAAATGTCCAGTACATCACAGTGAGGAACAGCTGGCCAGGGCAGGTGGGTGCTGGTAGACAGGAAGATGTTGCCAACAAGCAGCAGCCTGCACACATTGTTTGGCAATGTCATTGTGTAACCATCCCTAACCGGGTGCAGAGGCATTTCGCAAGTCTGTCCTCCCTGGCTGCTTTCGTTGTCCCTCTCTGGACTACAGGCCTGAGCTTATTTGTGTCCCCGTCCCCAACCCTGTCATCATCTCAAACCTGCAAGCCACAGCAAGAAGGGACAAGAAAAGACAAAGACTGACTAACATCCAGAGATACAGCCCATGGCTATTTTTTTTTCTGTGACAACATATCTTAAGCTCCCTTGAGCCCCTTACCAAACAGACAGATCAGCTTCTTTTCAACATCCTATTTGTTTTCCTCATCCACCTGATGACATCTGAGAGGCTGTGCTCAGGCAGGACCCTGAAGCTCGCCGCCTTCGTGCACTACAACATTCAAAGGGGACACACTGAGGTGTGTGAGCAGGAAAGAGCGCAGCCTGCACTTCTTTTTTGACAGGTGCATGTGGCTGTTTAGGCAGGCACCTCTCAGCCAGGGGCACCCCTTTCCATCAGCTTCTCCCCTAATAGGACTTTGGTTCTAAAGCCAGTCCTAGAGGCTAAATTTCAAAAGCACGGCTTGTCATTAAGTTGGGGGCCCAGGAGACAGAAGAAGAGCTTCCAGTTATCCTCTAGAAAGTAAGGAAACATCTTGCCCAAAGTGGGCAGATGACATTTCTTATGGCCCAGCCAACAGTTCAGCTTCTGTCCATCCCTAAGTGACAGACCAGCCTCTGGGCACCCTGCATAGAATTGCATCTTGAACTGCCTTTCAGTCTGCTGACCAGGGATTGAACCCAGGGGTGCTAAACCACTGAGCCACATCCTCAACTCTTTATTTTTTTTTATTTTGAAACAGGGTCTCCTTAAGTTGCTAAGGCTAGTCTCAAACTTTCGATCCTCCTGCCTCAGCCTCCTGAGCCTCAGGGATTACAGGCGCGCACCATCACACATGACTCTGCACTGTTTTATTTGCTGAATTTCCTCTTTGTCTTACATGGAATAAGGACAAAGAAATGTCTGGCCCACTCTCCTGTGGCCCCTGTCCACTTGATGGACACAGGTAGATAACTCAGCAGTGCTGCCCCAAGCCAGGTGGCAGGCTTAGAAATACCACCCACAGAGCAGCCTGTGCTTCTCCCAGAACCTTCTCTCTTAAAGAAAATGGTCCTGCTGGTGGAGCTTGTTTCTCACTGAAGACGAATTGGTATGGGCTGACCCAGGTACAGCATCCGGGCAGTTCTTCTCAGCTGGGCTGGGCTGGGCTGGGAGGACTGAGTATATTGGCTTCAGGGAGGCCAGGGGTCTTGTCCTGGACTCAGAGGCTGCTTTTCAGGAGTGCAAATCCTGTTCATGAATATCTCCAGAACTTGTGGAGACGGAAGAGAAGAAAGGAAACTCATTTGAAGCATGATCAAAAACATGATTTCTTTTTCCAGTGCTGGGGATTAACCCAGGGCCTCGTGCTGTGCACATTAGGCAAGTGTTCTGCCGCTGGGGGGTGCACCCCAGTCCTCCTCATTATTTATTTATTGCAAAACTCAAGTTCGACCCTAAAAGAAGATTTCCCATCAGGACATCATCTTCCTGTGGCCAAATGTTTCTGTTTGAACTAAACACTTGTTCCTTTGTGATTTGTCTGATAGTAAAAGCACCTTCCGTTTTAACCCACTTAGTGACACTTTTTCCAAAAAAGGGTTTTCAGGAATCATAGCTTAGAAGGAAGGCCAAGAACATCCCTGAAGAATATTCCTGTTTTTTAATGCTTTGGTCACAACTATTTAATTTGGGGGCGGGGGGTACTGGGGATTGAACTCAGGAGCACTCAGCCACTGAGCCACATACATCCCCAGCCCTATTTCATATTTTACTTAGAGACAGGGTCTCACTGAGTTGCTTAGTACCTCACTTTTGCTGAGGCTGGCTTTGAACTCACAATCCTCCTGCCTCATCTTCCTGAGCCGCTAGGATTGCAGGTGTGTGCCACTGCACCTGGCCTATTTTAAAATTTTATCCCTGGAAAAATCCTAGAGGGAAATACACCAAAGTCTGCATTAGACAGTGAAGCCACAGGTAGTTCTTTCTCATCATCTTGTTTTTTCTAGATTTTTAATAATGAGTGCAGATTACTTTAGTAACTAGAAAAGGTATTAAGAACACATTCCTGCTCTTTGTTATTGAAAAAATTAGTCAAGTGTTGTTCCACCCTAATGATGTTTTAATACACATGCACTTCCCTACTGCTGATGAACACACTCTGTCTCAGTTCACAGGAAAACTGAGTTGGTGAAGCTGCACAACCTCTCAACGCCCACCCACTGTTTAGTTTTATCAGAGTTATACGTCTGTCTTTTTTTTTTTTTTTTTTTTTTTGGTATTAGGGACTGAACCCAGGGGCACTTAACCACTGAGCCACACCCCCAGTCTTTTCTTTTTTTTTTTTTTTTTGTTTTGAGACAAGGTTTCACTAGTTTGCTTATAGCCTCACTAAATTGCTGAGGCTAGCTTTAAACCTGAGATCCTCCTGCCTCAGCCTCCTGAGCCACTGGGATTACAGGCGTGCACCATCACACTCTGCTACATGTGTCTTTTTTTATTTAAAGAACAAAAACCCTGAGAGTCACAATACTCTTTAAGGATCATTAAACCCACTAAGAAATAAAAATATTTCCTCCCTGCTCCCACTCCTGCAGCCCATTCATAGTGTAGAATTCCAGATCCATTTGCTTTTATTGCCAGGTGTTATTTTTCAGTCTTTGAAGATGGTGCTTTACCAGATCACCTGAGGTGACTATGTTCTCCTTGCAGGTGTGGGAGCCACTTTGGGGGTTTCTGCCAACTCCCCCAGCACCTCTGGAGGCAGCACCCTGTCCCCCTTCCAGCATGCCCATAAAGGTAAGGAGTGCCCAGGCGTGATCTTCCAGAGTTAAGAGGTTCAACTAAAGTTAAGAGAAAGAGAAGAAATTGTGTAGTAATGATAATGGAGGCTTCCACACCTGAAGTCACTTCCCTAATGTGACTGAATCACACTGGGAACCCTCAGTTGCTGGAAGTTAGTAATTATCTCTGCAAGGAGTCAAAGTGATTGTTCCACGGGTGTCCTGGGCCTTTAGAGAGTGCTGGGAATAAAGGCACCTGGGCAGGGCTGCAGGTGAGGTGCTCAGCCAACCCTGAACAGGAGCAATGATGCTCCCTGTGCTTTGGTTTGGCTGGAGGTCGACAGCAATTCTGTTGCTGGGTTTCATATAAACCAGAAAACCTTCACATCTTAATACTAATTTCCAATAAGTAAATGTCATTCTCCCCAACCCCTGCCCCCAGCAAAGTCTAATATTTCTCCCAAAGCAAGCCCTCAAGCTGGCTCAGACTTTCTCTCTCCTGGGTTTTAATGCCATTCGTTATTTGAGCATAATGACGGTTGGTCTCTGTGAGGCTTGGGCACCTTCAAGAGCCCACAGAGCATCATGGTGCAGCTGCCTACATACCAACCAGAGCACAAGGTGGGGAAACTCCACTAGGACTTAGCATCTCACTTCCACCAGGACCCAGGGAAAAGTCACATCATCCATAGCTGGCATCCAGGGATGTTACAGGTGCACCCATGATGACACCAGAGGCTCAGAGCCCACACAGTGCTCTCAGCTTTGGTGACTCAAATGACTCAGGTGCTTCACATTCTTGTCACCTACCTACTTGGGTGGTAGATCACTTTGGTCCTGCTTCACAAGAAGCAGGGTCCTGTCGGTTATTTTACAGAATTAGAAAAATCATTCCATAGATCAGGGGAAATAAGCAGGGATAAGTAAGTGACAGCCCTGTGAGATGGCAGGAGGAGAGTAGGTGGATCAGCCCAGCCCCCTCTTTTGCTCAAGGACTCTTATTTACACTGAGGTTGGAATCGTGTGAGGCACAACACAGAGCCAAACCAGCATCCAACCTCTAGCCCGAGTAGTGGACTCTTGAATCCTCATTTTTGCTTGGTAATACCCAAACATAGATTCTGCCATCTTTGAGACACTCTTGTTTGTGGGCTTCTCTTCTTCTTCCCCACCTTCCCCTCAGGTTCCCAGAGTAGTAGAACCAAGAGCAAGCACCCCAAGAATACCAGGGCAAACCCGCACCCTGCCCTACCCAGATTAGTCTGGATAATCCCGTTTGGGAGCAGCAAGGGGAGCAGCTGGGCAGTCCTAACCTGGTGGCCAAAGCACACTTGGAGGGCCGGGTTCTCTGACTCGGTCCTGGAAGTATCCCAGTGCAGGGCTGTCCTGACAGGGCAGTGGGCCTGGAGAAGAGCCTGCAGGGACATTCATGTTGCTCTCCCCTGATGCCAGCAGAGCTGTCAGGCCAAGGACACCTGGCCACCGCCCTGATCATTGCCATGTCCACCATCTTCATCATGGCCATCGCCATCGTCCTCATTATCATGTTCTACATCATGAAGACAAAGCCTTCAGCCCCAGGTGACAACCCTGTGTCCCTCCCCCCCCCCCCTCTGGGATGCTCTGTCACCTTACCAGTGGGAGAACCTGGCTGCTCACTCCCTCCCTCCTATCTCTTCAACCAGCCTGCTGCACCAGCCCCCCAGGGAAGAGTGTGGAAGCCCCAGTGAGCCAGGACGAGGAGAAGAAAGAGGCCCCAGGTCTGTGCACACAGTTGGCATGCCACCACACACGTGGTGTCCAGCACTATAGTGGACAGCATCCACTCCTCTCCCAGCTGCCCAGCAGCCCAGCCTCCTGGTTATCACTGCTCTCCTGCCTCTTAGGACAGGAGGTGCCCCCACACTGTCTTACTTGGGCAGCAGCATGGTCATGAGGCAATTCGGCAAAGAGAAGGGAGCAGGGGGAGCCAAGCTGAGAGCCAGGAGCAGATGCTAATATCCCTTCCCCCAAACTCCTCTTTCCCTGCAGACAATGTGGTGATTTTCTCTGAGAAGGATGAATTTGAGAAGCTGACAGCGACTCCAGCAAAGACCACCAAGAGGTATGTGGAGCTGGGGCAGGCTCTCGCCCGCCCTGGGAGCACAGCCCCAGGCTCAGCCCCCAAACACTCTGCTCCACACTGGGTCCAGAGTGGAACCGCTTCTCTTGTCTCCGTCAGCGCTGGCCTGTTTTGTCTCAGCTTTCTCCTTCTGTTCTTCCAGGATTTCTTATTCCCAAAAGTAGAAAAAGAGAAGTTGTCAAAAGGGCAGAGACGTGTCCCATGGCTTAAGTTTCACCCAAATATGGGGAAAATTGGAGGACCCTACTTGGAAAAACTCCATACTATCTGATATATAAATATTAAATAAAAAGTAAAACCTGAAAACTATAAACAAGGCCCTGAGCTTTTAGTCCCCGCCCACCACTCTTGGGTCTTAGTGACTGGACCTCATGGGAGTCAATGGGGGAAGTGGGCTTTCCCTCTGGCTTGGTCCCAGATGGGGACAGAAAGGAGCCAGCCAATGCCAGTGAGGCCCTAAAGTCTAAGGAGGAAGCAGGCCTGTGGGGCCTTCATCATTGTTTTTATTTTATTTGTATTATCCTGGCTCTGACGTTGTGTTTGCATATGGGCTTCATTGCTATAACCCAGTTACTGACAAATACAATCCTTTTTAATGGGGGGGAAAAAAAGGCTTCAGCCAAACCACAGGAAGTAAAAAGGAAGCCTACAAAAAAATATTATTTTTCATATATTTGGATTGGTTTTGAGAGTTTAAGCTCCAACCCACAAGTGCCAGGGCCAGCACTGGGTCCTGTGTGGCCTGGGCAAAGAACAGTAAAGTGGCATAAGCCCAGGCCTGTCTCATGTGGCCACCCAGTCTGCCCACCCTCTGGGGCTTGTTGTGAACCCCACAATGCACACAGCCAGCCAGGCCACCTCACTAGCCAAGAGGGGGCTTCCCAAGCACGAGGTCCCACTCATTTTGTTTTCAGTTATTCTTGAAAACCCTGCACAGATTCAGTGCCAGCCACATTATCTTGTCTGCTTAACATGAAGATACAAGGTTGAGCTCAGTGCTTCTTGAGATTAGAGGAATCTAGAACACATTCAGTGAAAACTTTGAGCATCCACTGTGTTCAGAGGAGCTGAAGAGAATGAGCAGATGCCATCCCCACCCTTGATGGCAGCCCATGGCCCCTGGAGCTCCCACTGCACCTTTGTGAACGCTTCCTACCCCCCATAGACACCTGCAGGTCACCCCATATGGGAGTTACTCATCTGGAAAAGATGGGAGCCTGGATGTGAGTTTCTCATCTCGGGTCTCCTCACCTGGAGCCCACAGATGCATCATAAATGCATGAGGAGCAGTTCCCTGCACCTGGCTGTCCACACGTGGGCCACAAGGCACCGCCATGAGACTGCCAGGGCTATGGCTCCCCCCACACTATTAACAAGCACCCCTCATGTTTCCCCAGTGAGAACGATGCTTCCTCTGAGAATGAGCAGCTGCTGAGCCGGAGCGTGGACAGTGATGAGGAACCGGCCCCCGACAAGCAGGGCTCCCCGGAGCTGTGCCTGCTGTCGCTGGTACACCTGGCCAGGGAGAAGTCTGCCACCAACAACAAGTCGGCTGGGGTGAGGCTCTGACCACATGGCACTCTGCCAACACCCACGATGTACTGGTGTAGTGACCTCCCACCACCAGCCAAAACTTTCCTATTACATAAGTTCCTGTGAGATAGTGTCCAAGCTAGGACACTGGACAGAATGACAGATTAACAAGACAGTCATAAATTTTAAAAAACGTTTTTTCTTTTATTATATTGTTCCATAGATGAAAAGGAAAATAAACTGTAGAAAATAGATAAACTCTTAGCCAGAGTACAGGAAAAAATCTTTGTAAACATACAGGTATGTATCAGCCAGATAATTTTCTACATACACATACACCAAATGTGCCTATCACAGTCAGCCCTTCTATCTGCAGATTCTGTATTCACAGATTCAACCAACCACAGTATGAAATAGTAAAAAAAAAAAAAAAAAAAGGTCTGTGCTAAACCCGTACTGATGGTTTTTCATGTCAGGGTTCCAAAACAATATATTGTAACAACTATTGACACAGCATTTATTTACCTTGTATATTAGGTATTTTATGTTATCTAATAGTGATAAAGTTTGTAGCAGGGTGTGCATTGGTTCTATGTAAATATTACACCTTATTATATAGGAGACCTGAACATCTGCAGATTTCCGTATTCTCAGGAATCTTGGAACCAATTCCAGGAACTAAGGAATAATTTATGAGGTGATGATGATGATGATGATGATGATGATAGATCATACATAAAAAAGGTGTTTCTTGTATTTTTCATATATAAGTAGTACAAATTGTCCACAGGGCTTTATTACCTAAAGCCAGCCACCCTGAAGTGACATTTGGGGCACATACTATGGACTCCCTGAGGATCACGTGTTTGCTTTCTAGTCTGTGCTTACAGACAGCTCTGTTGCCTGGCAACATCCCTGATGGTGAAATGTCCTACTGGGATCTTGGTCTGGCCTGGTTCTGCTGGGATACCATGTTCTGGGCTGCCCTGTGTTCAGTGACCTCTCTTAAAGGGACAACTTGCAGGGACCTGGAGGCCTATGGGGTTGCTACAAGAGTTGAATGGCTATGGCCACAGGACTTTTCAGCCAGGGCTCTCAGCACCTGTCCTTGCAAGGAGCTATCTGCCCCAGGAAAGAAAGGCCCCCATAGCTCTGCTGGCTGCTGTGCACTGGCCAGCTAGGGATCCCCACCACCATGCTTTCAAACACACTGGTTGCAAGTGTTTAGTTGACCTAAGACACGCCCCTGGTATGCACCAATGGTGTTTGTGTGGAAAACCTAAGAAATCCTTTCTCTAGGATGTTTGGACTGTTTTTGCCTGAAGGCTTGGTCCAGGTATCAGGGCAAAGCCCCTAGCTACCCGTACTAAGATGGAAGACTTGGTTCTTTGCTTCTATTGTGTCCCTTTCTGAATAATTATATTCCCAACTCTTTCTTTCTTTCTTTTTTAGATCCAAAGCAGAAGGAAAAAAATATTGGATGTGTATGCCAATGTGTGTGGCGTTGTTGAAGGTAGGTGTGAAAAGGTTGCCTAGAAGACACTTGCCTGAAGTGATCCCCACTGACCTGCCCTGACATCAGTTGTGGGAAGGGGTCTCAGATACTCCTTTGAGGGAACTAAGGAAAGTCGCCCACCTGCTTGTCACTCTGCACTCAGAATAGCCACCTGAACTGACTTCAGGTGTGGAGGGAAGGGAATTTGGCTTCAGCGAGTCTGAGGCATCTCCCTGGCATTTCCTGTGGCCTTTCCCCTCACAGGAGAGGGGACAACCCCTGTGTGTGTGCTCAGGGCTGTGACAAGTGGGGTGAGGAACACATAGCCCCAGTGCCAGGTCCACATTGGCATCATCACCTGGCAGCTATCATCATCAGTCATTTATCCAGTGCATTCAGTGGTGACTAACAGTGGGGCACATTCTGAGAAATGCACAGTTAGGCGATTTTGTCCTTGTGTGAACACCAGTGGGTCTTGACACAAACAAGATGACTACAGTATCACTATAATATCATACAATCTCATGGGACCACCATAGTATTTAGTCTGTCCTTGATGGAAATGTCATCCTGCAGCACAGGGCTGTACCTAGCAGTCCTTTCCCTTCCCTCCAGAGGTTCACAAAGTATAATGGCCTTTGAGGGCCTCCCACCTCCCTTCCCAAGCTGCCTTCTAAGAAGCAAAGTCAGACTGCTTTGTGGTAACCCAAGACATACCTGGTATGGGCAGGTAAGAACCAACAAAAACATTGCAGTCTGAAATTCTAATCCTCAGTTCCCAATGGCTGCAAAATCCAGTCCTTTTGTTACCTTCTGTTCACCCCCAAGTTAAACCCCTTACGGCTAAGCGCAGGGGTTTTCCCTGCTTCCTCGCTAGTGCACCCCCCACACACACCACCCCCACACTCCCCAGTTCAGCAAAGGGAGCAAAGCCAGGTGCACAGTTGATGACTCCTGCCCCACATGAGTTGAGTGCAGCCCACTGACCTGGACAGGCCGGTCAGGTGCTCCGTTGGCCAGAAATAGCTGCCGAGCATGAGTTCCAGGGCCAAGAATTCTTCTTGGCTGCCTTTCAAAATGTGTTGTCTCCCCATAAACACATGCCCAGTCAGCCTGCTCCATCAAGCCTGGCATGGCCACGGGGTGCTGGCTGCCCAGTGGAGGATGGTCTGGGACATATACTGTAGCACCCTGGAAGTTCTTCTCTGTTCCAAAGAATATCTTGGTTTTAAGACCCCATGCCCCTGGGACACTGGTTTTCAAATTAATTTTAGGAACCTTGAACATAAGTGGAACCCCTAGCAGGGTGAAAACTTGAAGCCCTGTGCCCTTGGCCACCCAGCTAGTAATTCAGGCACAGTGCCATGTAATCCCACAGCCAAGGCCAAGCTGGTCATAATCCCTCAGACCAGCAGGGCCCAGTCCTGAGGACTATTAGGATCACCTATAGCTCTTAACACCATCTCTGCCTACCCAGCCCATCCCCTCTGCCCCAGGAGCCTAATATAACTGATCTGGGCTTAGTCTTGGGCATCAAATATTTTTTGGTTCTGTTTTTCAGTTCAATTATTTATTGTGAGATAACTCTTACCATGCAGTGGGAAGAGACAGTGAAGTCCTGTGTCTTCTTTACCCAGGTTCTCCTAATGTTGACATCTTATGAAATTGCACATAAAAGTCACAACCAGGACATAGATAATGATATAGTAGCCAAGCGCAGTGGCGCAAGCCTGTAATCCCAGCACTTAGGGAGGTTGAGACAGGGGGATTGCGAGTTCAAAGCCAGCCTCAGTAATGGCAAGGTGCTAAGCAACTCAGTGAGACCCTGTCTCTACATAAAACACAAAATAGGGCTGGGGATGTGGCTCAGCGGTCAAGTACCCTTGAGTTCAATCCCCAGTACCAAAAAAAAAAAAAAAAAAAAGATAATGATATAGTGAAGATAGAGACCCTTTCAATCACTGCAGGGATCCCTCCTGTTCCATTTTATAGCCACACCCATTTCCCATTCACCCCATCACCGCCTTAGCCCCAGGCAACCACTAGTCTGTTTCTCATTGCTATAGTTTTGTCATTTCAAGAACGTTATTAAAATGGAATCATGTAAGCCGGCCCGCAGTGGCGCACGCCTATAATCCCGGCACTTTGGGAGGCTGAGACAGGAGAATCATGAGTTCAAAGCCAGCCTCAGCAATGGCGAGGCGCTAAGCAACTCAGTGAGACCCTGTCTCTACATAAAACACAAAATAGGGATGGGGATGTGGCTCAGTGGTCGAGTGCCCCTGAGTTCAATTCCTGACACTAAGCAATTAGTGAGTTGCCCTGTCTCTACATAAAACACAAAATGGGGCTGGGGATGTGGCTCAGTGGTCAATTACCCCTGAGTAACAAATCCCTGGTACCAAAAAAAAAAAAATCAATTTAGCATATTTGTGTAGGTCTGTTTTCTAGATTCTCTTGTTGCATTGTTCTGTGAATCTGCCCTGCTGACAATACAACGCAGCCTTGATCTTGTATGTTTCATAAACACATCTGTCTTGAAGTCAGATTGTCCCCATTTTATTATTTTATTTTCATCAAAATTCCTTGATTAATTCTAGTTCCTTTTGCTTTTCACACAGGTTTTAGGATCATCTTCCCTCTCTACACACAATATCTAGCTTGGATTTTTGCTTGTTCATTCATTTGTTACTGGGGATTGAACTCAGGGGATTTTTTGAGACAGGGTCTCTCTAATTTTCTGAGGCTGGCTTTGAATTTGCAATCTTCCCACCTCAGCCTCCCAGGTTGCTGGGACTACTGGCTGGGCTTTTGATAGCAATTGAATCAAACCTGTATATACAGCAAATCTGCTGGGAAGATTCAACATTTTATGATGTTGTCTTTTAATCCATGAAAATGTAATCTATGAATGCATTTAGATCATCTTTGATTTCTTTCATCAGCATTGCAAGGTTTTCAAAACATTCCAAACATTTTGTTAGATTTATATTTCATACATTTTTGTACACATCACTAGTATATAGAAATAAAATGGATTTTTATAAATTTCCCCTTGTATCCTGTGACCTTGCTGAATTCACTTATAAGATATGGAACTTTTCTTTTAGATTCCTTGGGATTTTCTACATAGACCATCACATCTGCACATGAGGACAGTTTTTTAATTTTCCTTTCCGATCTGTATATGCCTTTGCTTTCCTGTTCTTGGCTTATTGCTCTGGCTGTAACTTCCAGGGTCATGTCAAATAAGGGTAGTGAGCAGAAATCTTGCCTTGTTCCTGATCTTAAAGGAAAAACACTCCGTTTTTCAACCATTAAGTATAATGTAGCTCTAGACTTTTTGTAAATGGTTTACATTAATTTTGTGAATGGATTACGCTCATTTTTTAATATTAAACCAACCTTGTATTCCTAGAATAAATAAGACTTATTATAGCATATAATTCATGGTTGTATTGTTGAATTCTATTTGATAATATTTTGTTAAGGATTTTGTATTTATATTCATGAGTTTGCATTGTCTTGGTCTAGTTTGGGTATCAAGTTGAGAAATATTTCTTTTCTGTTTTGGGGAAGAGATTGTGCAGAATTGGTGTTAATTCTTATTTAAGAATTTGGTAGAATTTAAAAAATAGTTTTCAGTGGTGTTGAGCTTCTGTTATCTGTCCTTTGTGAAGTCTGACTGTAACTGTTGCTCTGCTAGGTCTCAGCCCCACAGAGCTGCCGTTTGATTGCCTCGAAAAGACAAGCCGAATGCTCAGCTCCACATACAACTCTGAGAAGGCCGTTGTGAAAACCTGGCGCCACCTTGCTGAAAGCTTTGGACTGAAAAGGGACGAGATTGGGGGCATGACAGATGGCATGCAGCTCTTCGACCGCATCAGCACGGCAGGCTACAGCATCCCAGAGCTGCTCACAAAACTGGTGCAGATTGAGCGGCTGGATGCTGTGGAGTCCTTGTGTGCAGACATACTGGAGTGGGCAGGGGTGGTGCCATCCACCTCTCCACCCCGCACTGCATCCTGAGGAGCGTGCTTTGGACTGTCCTCCCTAGAATGAGCTGGGGATCCAACAAGCCCTCTGCAGTTGTGAGTGGTACCATCAGCCTGCCACATCAAGGCTTTTTCTGATGTGTCACTGTATGCCTTCAGCTGCTCCAAAGAGCAAAGGGGAAATGAGGCCTGTCTTTCAATATAACAAAAGCCAGGATTGACGCCGGGATGCTCCCAGCTCCCCACTTGACCTCACCAGACAGAATGAATATTTATTCATTGATTGGGCCAGCCAGCCAGCCCACTGAAATATTGAAATTCATTCAATAGACACTGTTGGGTACTCAAACCACCTGGGGATAACAGAGGTGAAGAATGGATCTGTTTTAAGGAGCTTACTCTCAGTGGGAGACAGAAGACATGTCTACAAACCACTTCACCAGAAGAGATCAAATGAACTAAATGAGGGGATACTGAGAAATGTAGTAAAGATGCTAAGAAGTGTAGTTTCCCACAGATGTGATGAAGGAGGGCATCCATGAAGAAAGCAGCTCAAAAATTTGGGTCAAATGGTTACAAAGTGCAGATTCCCATTCCATGTATTGTTTCAGGGTCAGCACAGTCTGCTGATGTTCATGTGGTTTCATTGGGATAACCTGAGCTGTCCTCAAGGTCACCCATGTTCCTAACAGGCCATCCAATGGAAGCACTCACTCTGCATCCCGCTGTCACAAGTCATGTGTCTATCCAATCAAGCAAACGTGTGGTGCTTGACTGCAGGGATCCTAGGCTCAGGAACTTGAGCATTCTGGATTATGTATGAATGGCCTTCCACTCTCGTCCTTGGGCAGACTTGATCCTTTTGGGGCAGCAACACTCAAGGACACACAGCAGCTTAAATTATGATGTGTCAGGCAATATTTTTGCTTTAAACAGATATGCCCTGCCTCCAGTCTCATCATGAAGCCTTCGGGAGAGTGTAACCATGCATAATTCTAGATTTCAAGAGCGTCCAAGATGTGTGGATGAGGTTGTGTCGTGAGAGTTTCACACTCAGCTGTCTGAGCCAGTTAGGGACAGTGGAGCCTGCAGTACAATGCAGAGTTTGGGATTGGGTCCTAGGCCATTTTCTTCTCCACCCTTAACCTTGGTTTTACTTCCACAAATGAGAGGTTGGCCTTTAATTCTGTAGTCAGAAAAAGTAAGGCTCAGGTGAGCAAAAAGAAAGTGGAGCCAGGAGTAATGGTGCATACCTATAATTCCAGGGACTTGGGAGGCTGAGGCAAGAGGATCTCGAATTCAAGGCCAGCTTCAGCAACTTAGCAAGACCCTGTCTCAAAATAAAAAGGCCAGGGGATGTAGCTTAGTGGCACAGGGCCCTGGGTCCAATACACAGTCAAAAAAAAAAAAATGAAGAAAGAGAAGAAAATAAAGAAACTGCAGGAAATGCCTGGGCCTGGAGGTACTCCAGGGAGCAAATGAAGTGTGGGTCATCAAGCAGAATGGGAATAAAAACAGAAAAACTCACAATTGGCATCTTCACAGTAACTGCAATGTTTGACACAACATTTATAGAGATAAAGTTAATAAACTGGCATTGTTCTTGGCAGATTCTCTTATTCCACCTGTAGTTGCCAAGAGCTAGGGAGCCCGGGTAGTGATCACACCGGGGGGTTAATGTTGAGCTTGCTGCCGAGTCCCCTCATGATAGGTCTGACTGTGGTGATTACTAAATTAAAATAAAGTCTCTGGCTTACAAAGCAATGCTTTTAAAATTATAAGTCGCATGACTGAACAAATGCTTTGGGGGGAAATCAGTCATATGTTTAAAGCCAACAAGCAATTTCCCACCACTGAATGTAGAACATACTGTGAGAGGATCATAATTAGGTCCTGAATATTTAATATCATCATTTACTGTGTCTGTTTGCTGCTGTTTTTTCTGAGTCTATTTGGTGTATCCTGCAAGCTAAATACTCTGCAGCAAAGCTTAATTATCCTTTTAATTCCTCTTTGAAATCCTGTGGTGCCCCTTTCCCCCTGCTTTGCAATAATGATGATGAGAATCTATCCTTAATTAGAATGAAAATGTCACATGTGACGAGAGAGTAGGCCCAAGATAACAGCTCGCACCCTGGGCTGGTGGAAGGCTGGCCTCATTTCACCCTATTGGATGGGAGGCCAGAGATCCAGCCAACATGGAGCATGCTCCATTGGCTCTCAACCTGCCATTCTTCAGGAGCTTGTGCTTAGATGGTTGCACATTCCCTTGTCATTTACTTATTTAGAAACAAATCCAAGAAAGATTTATTCCAAAGAGATTTTGCCTACGCTAGCCTACACTAGGGAATTCATAATCAATGAGACCAAAATGATTCTCACTGACCAAAGCTGGGACTCTCCACCCTGCCATTTTGTCTAGAAACAATCCAATTTTTCAATACTTAAAAGCATTTAGTAAGCATCCCAGGCTAGGACTGTGGCCCTTAGCCAGTGAAGTCTTAATTGTGGACATTTTTATCTATTTCTGTATTTATAACTTATTATATTTTATAACCACAATAAACCTGCTAATAAAAGGAGGCCCACAGGCTGGTGCCATATGAAGTGTTTGTGTGCTTGATGGGGGTGGTGTGTGGAGAAGGGTCTGACTGCTCTCTTCCCTGGTCATTGATCTGTGTATGATGAGACTATAGGATTGCATCCAGCCATAAATGAAATGCCTAAAATGTCATGGCTGGGCCATTCATCAGCAGAAGCAAGTTTTACAAGGAGATGGTGTAAAAACCACCTGGAGCGTTGCCTTCCAAATTGCTACCATTAGCTCATAAAGCAATGTGTCATATAGCTACTGCTGTGTAACAAAAACGGACCCAAAATTCAGTGGCTTAAAGCACAATCATTTCTCATTCTAGCTCTGGGCCCAATAGGGGTCACTAAGAGGTTATTTGATTTGGGCTGGGCTCAGTTGAAAATGGCAGGATAGGGCCTGCTGCCTGCTGGGAAATTGTAAATGGGCAGCTCTATTCCACTGTCCATTCTTCTCCAGCCAGTCAGGGAGCCTGAGCATGTCTTCATTATGGCAGTGACAGAAAAACCCAAGAGCAGAAACAGGCAGTCTCTGAAGGCCTAGGTTCACACTGGCTCTCTGACACTTCTGACTCATCCCTTTGGCAGCAAGTCACACAGCCAAATCCAGAGTTAGGAAGGAGACTCCCTCCCATTTGCACAAGGAACTAATCAGTCAAACAGAAAAGGGTGTGCATATGAGAAAGTGTTACCCCTATTGGATATGGAAAATGACAAACCCCAAAACAGTGGGGCCTGGGGAGAGGGAATAAGGAAGAAGGCAATACATTGATCCTTTCCCAGTACATTCTTTCCCAATGACAAGACAGGCCCCAAAGAGGAGATATCCATCAGGTCTGGAATGACAGTCTCTGGGAAGGGGCCAAAGCATTGATTTTTCCCCCAAACAAATCCTTTTCCAGATACTGACCACTGACCCCAGACCCACCCCCTATCTCACCCAGTAAAACTGATCCCAAATTCCTGAGTGCCCAAACCTCTCAGTGTAACCTATATAAGCACAGATTCCCCCTTTGGCCAGTGGCTCCTTTTCCACCAGAAAAGGGGGTCTATCAGAAGCATCATTCTGTTCCTGAATGAAGGCTTTTGCTGATCCATGAAGTCTGCACCTGACTTGCTCCTTTTGTGCTAATAATCCCTGTAATAAATACCTGATAACTTATAAAGAGAATAATACCAAATAACTTATAGAGAGAAGGGGCTATTTTGACTTACAGTTTTCAAGGTTTCAGGTCATGGTTTGTTGGCCCCATTGCTTAGGTCCCATGTCAAGGCAGCACATCTCAGCAGAAGCACATGTCAAAACTATTCATGTCCGGGAAACAAAAGGAAGGAAGAGGAATTGGGGTCCTACTCTACCCTTTAAAGTTCATGCCCCCAATGACCTAAAGACCTCCCACTAGGCCCCACCTTCTAAAGACTCCACCACTCCCAATAGCATCACCCCAGGAAGCAAGTCTTTAACCATAGATCTTGGGGGGACACTCAGGATCCAAACTGTAGCAGACAGGTAAAGAACTGGAACACATAATGCAAATGTCACAGGTATGTTTGTCTCCTGAGGCTGCTATATCACTTACAAGTCTGATGCTTAAAACAACATAGTTTATTACCTTATAGTTTGGAGGTCAGAAATCCTAAAATCAAGGTGTTTGCAGGGTTCTGTTCCTTCTAGAACTTTTAAAAGAAAATCCATTTCTTTGCATTTTCCAGCTCATAGAACCTGTATTCCTTAGCTCATGGCTCCTTTGTCTTCCAGGCCCACAGTTGCCTCACTTTGAACTCTGCTCCTCTGACCCTCCTGGCCTCCCTCTTTACTTCATGACCCTTGTGAATTCATTGTGCCCACAGACAATTGGAGATCATCAAGATCCTATCAGAATCCTTCACCTGCGAATCCCCTTTGCCAGCTGAGGTGACATATTCATAGCATATTCATAGCTCCTGGTAGACATCTTTGAAGGCCTCTCTGCTTCCACAAGTGTGAAGTGGAAGATGCTAACAACTATAGGGGCAGCACTCTGTCAAAATGCACTTCCCAGCTGGGTCCATTTTATAGTATTAACAAAATGAAATAGCAGCAGCAGCTGTCACCAGGCCAGGAATTCTGAAGGAGCAGATGGAAAGTTTGTGTACCACGCTCAGGCCCAGTGGGTTCAGTTGGGTTGCCTGCCCAGATGCAGGTCTTGTTACTAGAATTGGGCCAAAGGCCTAGCTGCAAGGCTTTCAAAAGTCTAGGGCTGGGGCTGGGGTTGTGGCTCAGTGGTAGAGTGCATGCCTAGCACACGTGAGGCACTGGGTTTGATCCCCCAGCACCACATACAAAACTAAATAACAAAATAAAAGTAGTGCATCCATCTATAACTAAAAATATTAAAAAAAAAAAAAAAAAGTCTAGGTCTGGCCACCAGCCCCAAAGGCCAATCCAAGAGATGACTTGAGGTGAAGGCAAGGAAAGAGTTTATTCTGAGTGTGGCTGCCCTGGGAAGAACAGAGAGAAATCTGTCTTCAAGGTGCTAAGAGTAGTCCCAGAGTTCTACTGGAAAGGAACAAAAGTAAAGGTGGGGGGCTTGTGTAGTTGGTGCTCTAGGCCAGGCTGTGGTCTGGTTGATCATTATCTCAGAATTGGCCATGCAGAGTCTTGTCAGCAACTTGCTGCTGCCTGGAGGGTAGTTTCGACTCTTGTCACAAGATGTTTATCCATCAGACCTATTGTTCCTGGAATCCAGGGTACTGCAGGAAAGAGTGACTCAGAGAAAGAGAGAGGGAGAGAGAGAGGAACGACACAGAGGGCAAAATGGTGTTAGGTCAGCAAAAGTTCCCTCAGTCTGTGGCACTCAAATCCTTCCTCCACCTCTAACCTGTATTCTAGACGGGACATGGAGAGTCATATGATCCTTGTGAGGGATTGGAGGGCATCTCTTTATTCAGGGATTTGCTCAGACTTTTATTTTAAACATTTTCTGTAGCTCATTCCCTTTGGCAGTCATGAATTTTTGAGAGGCCTGTGAGTTGGCTGTGTAGCCCCAAGGCCTGAGCTGTATTTTCCTTCTTCACTCCATGCATTGAAGCTCTTCAGAAACATCTTACTCAAATCCTGATACTTAATCCTAGGCACCGTAGAATGTTTTACAAACCAGGAAAAATGGGACATAGAATATTGTTTGCATGACAAAGCTGCCTGGGACAGGTAGGGACTCCTTCCAACTTGCACGCTTTGGTGCAGTGATGCCTGGAGATTCCTGCCAGCCCTACAGGGAGTTGACGTTTTGTACATGTGACATAATAAGATTTGGTCTCTCTCTCTGGTCCCTTGCACTGAGCTTCTAAAGCCCTGTGACTTCCTGAATGATAAGGGTGAAAATAGCTTGGGTGTTATTCAGTTTTCCATCATTGTGACATAATACCCTTGAAAAACAACTTAAAGGAGGAGAGATTTCTTTGGGCTCAGGTTTCAGAAGATTTAGTCCATAAGTGACTGGCTCCATCATTTCTGGGACTGTGACTAGGCAGTACCTCATGGCTGATAGGATGTGGTAGAGGAAAGCTGCTCATCTCACAGCAGCCAGGAAGCAAACAGGGGAGAAATGGGGACAAGATACACCCATCAAGGGCACACCTCCAGTGACCTATCTCTTCCAAAAAGGACCCGCCACCTCCCAATAATGTTATCAGAACCCTCATGATCCAATCACTTCCCAAAGCCCACTCTGAACATTGCTGCATTCGGGAACAAACCTCCAACATGTGAACCTTTGGGGGACATTTCAGACCCATACCACAGCAGCATCTTGTGTCATGTTTGGTCTTAATCCCTAGTGTTAGGTTAGCGAGGCGAACACCACCGCGGGCTGCCGGGAACGAAGCAGCAAGCAGCCCGCATGCACAGAGGAGCAGCCAGCCAGACGCTGATGTAAGCAGTAATGGTGCCTCCTGTCAATCAGCGGACTTTTCCTGACTCATCCTGGAAGGACTCTGACCTCAGCAGGATTCCCTGACCTTCTCTTCCTGCCTTAAGCCTTCCCCTTCCTGATCTGGTCCTTTAAATTTTCTGTAACACGGAACATGTGCGCAATTCTCCTGACCCACTCGGTTAGAGAGGGAATTCGCCAGGAAACGGATTTCCCAAAAAAGCCTTTCCCAGCGGTTTTATTTACCACCTTTTGGTCTCCTGGCTTTATACCTAGTTCTCACACAGGAACTTCTAAGACCACTGGAATCTCTGGAGGGATTAGTGTCTTTTGTATGCTAATGATGATACTGGTATATCATCGGGTTCAGGTCCCAGAATCAGGTTTGAGTCCCATTCCCTGAGTGTTGAAGATTGGACACTCAAGAAACATCAAGGCAAGAGCAAAAAGTTGTATTTAAAGGATAGAACAGAGAGATAAGGACAGAGGCTCCTCCACATGAGAGGGGGTCCAAGTTGGTGCTCCAGGGAGTGGGGGTGTCCTACCCCTTTTATACATTTCAGATTTCCTTTGTTCTCATGCCCCCTCCTCCTACTTGACTGAAAGATGGGCCAAAAGGTGGGAAAGGAGACGTCCAGGGGTATAGGCCAGAAGGCAGCAGCCCAGGGAGCATTCATTAACAACTCCTTGCAGGGAGAAAAAATTCCTTGGAGGCATGTAACCTTGGCAACAGGTTGGAGGAGGGGGAAGTGCTCTGGAGGTATTAGCATTTTATTTCCTTTGAATCAGACCCCATCTTCCTGACCCAATCATTCATTACCTACACTGACTATCCTTTTGTGCCACCCCCCACCCTCAATGAGGTGACTTGTAACTTCGGGATGGGAGTTGGTTGCCAGAAATATTAAGACAGTATTAAAGGGTTAGAAGATGGAACTTGAACTCAATCACCAATGTCCAATGATTTTATTAATCACGCCTGTGTAATAGAACCTCCTTCAACTCCCAAACAATCAAGTAAAGAGAGGTTCTAGGTTGGTGAAAACATGGAAGCATAACAGAATTAGACACTCCTCTTTTTTTGTACCCAGGGATTGAACTCAGGGGCACTCGACCACTGAGCCACATGCCCATCCCTATTTTGTGTTTTATGTAGAGACAGGGTCTCACTGAGTTGCTTAGCACCTCGCCAGTGCTGAGGCTGGCTTTAAACTTGGAATCCTCCTGTCTCAGCCTCCCAAAGTGCTGGGATTACAGGCGTGTGCCACCGCACCCAGCTGAGGCTGCTTTTTGATAGAAATACAGCGAGATATCAAACACAGACTTGGAAGTAGTTTGGCAAGGCAAACTTTACTTTTACTCTGCCAGAAGGGTGTGCTACCAAACATGAGTAGCATTGCCCCTTGCTTGATAGAAGGAGCTCAAGGTTACAATCTATGCAAGTAGCTAATTTTAAAATTGGGGCAAGCAGCTGGGCATGGTGGCACACGCCTATAATCCCAGCAGCTTGAGAGGCTGAGGCAAGAGGATTGCAAGTTCAAAGCCAGCCTCAGCAATGGCGAGGCACTAAGCAAATCAGTGAGACCCTGTCTCTACATAAAACACAAAATAGGGCTCAGGATGTAGCTCAGTGGTCGAGTGTTCAATCCCCAGTACCAAAAAAAAAAAATTGGAGCAGGCAAAAGGAAGGGCTATAGTTAAAATGGTTACAATTGGTTCTTACTTCCCAGTTAAGGCTAAGTACTATATTTTGAAAATGGACCAATGAACTTTCTATTTCTCACAAGTCCCCTTTTTCTTTGTATACCTTTTGGTTTCATTTTCATTTTTGTTCTTGTACCCATCCATCCATCCTAAACATTAACTTTTTGAGATGAAAATCTCCCATGGTAATGAGGTCTCCCCTTTTTAGCAGTTCAGATAGCCATCCTGGTGATTAGGAGCACTTGGTATGATCCTTTCCAGCTCAGTTGAATTTGTCTTCTTTCCAGGTCTCGATTAAAATCCAGTCGCCAGCCTGGAAGTGATGAATTGTGAACCCCAGAAAGGGAGTCTAAGCAGCAGTTTATAATACTCATATAAGGGGTGGGGTGGGGGAGAAAAGAGAGGTCTCAAATTGACTCAGAACAAATTTGTGACTCTGACAGAGCTTTTTGCGATATTTATCAGGCACTCCTATATAAAAACTCTTCCTTTATAATCTCCCAGTTTTACTTACTTTTGGAAGTAAAGGACTGACACAAAAATGTACATCTGAAGTAAAAAAGCCATGTCTTTTCTTTTAAATGCTCATGTATGGCTTTGTTTTGGTTATACTCTCCTGCCGGGTGTTTAAGACTAAGTTGGTCAAAATTGACCTTTTTTTTTATCTACTATGAGAGTCAGCTGAGATTCTAACAAATCTAACAGTATCACTTTTTTTTTTATTTTTGGTACCGAGGATTGAACTCAGAGGTACTCAACCACTGAGCCATATCCCCAGCCCTATTTTGTATTTTATTTAGAGACAGAGTCTCACTGAGTTGCTTAGTGCCTCACCATTGCTGAGGCTGGCTTTGAACTCACAATTCTCCTGTTTCAGCCTCCCCGAGCCACTGGGATTACAGGTGTGTGCCACCTCACCCAGCTCTTACAGGATCACTCTTGGGAACTTCTGAGAAGCTTTTGGTTCCTTTAACTTTTACTTTACCAGTTGTGCCATCTGCCAAGATGGGTCAGACTCTTGCTGACCACATATGGCTTCCCTTGGAAGCATAAGGAACATTTCTCTCTCCAGTGACCCTCCTCTTTACCCCATGTGCACTGGTTGTCTTCCTGTTCTCTAGGGTCCTTTTGAACACCTGGATTGGGAGATCTAGCAACTCACTAGAGTTGCAGGGCCCTTAGAGAAATCTTGTCATTCCCTGAGTTTTGGTTGACATTAGAGGGCAAGGACCAAAATATTGGCTATTTTTTTTTCCTTAGTCCTTTTATTGGGAAATAAAAGACCTGACTTTGGTCTTCAGGTTTTGGTTTTAAACATCCAGAAAGGCCAATTTCAGCAGTCTTAAAGTGGGAGTTATTGGTTATACTTTAATGTCTGTAATTGTATAGCAAACCCTTTTGTTTAATTAGGGTTAGTATCAGTACTGGTAGTCAACTTTATGTCCTATCTGTCCTATATATGATGGCTTATTGTCTCAAATTAGCTCAGGTTGTTCTATTAGAAGCAGGGGTTCTGCAAAACATTAGGAGGCAACAGTTATACATGTTTACAAGGAAAACACAAAATGAAATTAATAAGAACAAAGATATTCAGCTTGTACAATAGCTATGAACCAAGAAACATGATTTTTATTATCTTAAACATTTACTTAGTTATATATCATATACCCTGATTATTTTGAGATCACAGTAATCTTTACAACAAAAATCTATCCTTTGAACAGAACTTTAAATGAGCTTAAGTCTAGCCTACTTCGGAGCCAGGCTAGTATTGAGTAGGCTGAGAGGCAGAGCCTTATCTCAGGTAGATGGGGCTCTCGACAAATGACCCAATACATTACATCTGAAATATGAATTGAACAAAAATTAGGACAGCTCTTAACTTTCTTTTTGTGGAGAAAGTGGCAAAATGCTTCCATATTTTATAATGTCAACCTTTAAACAAATCAGACTCTCCTTTTCTTTCAAAAATACATTTAAATTTCCATCCCAGTGTAAAAACTGTAATGAAATTCTATATATTTCTTATTGATAAAAGATTATCTTTATCTACTTATAGAATGTTAAATGATATGAATAAATTCCCAATTAAATTTGCTATTTTATATAAGTCTAAAAGAGATTACCACTACAGGCAACTTTAGTTTGGAGAGCACCAGCTTGGCAATGTTCTCTCCTAAGCTTTTAGGTGTATACATATCTCCAGTTATATATATTTAGGGTATCTGACAAAGCTGACTCAATTCATGTTTCAAAAATTTGTCCAGAAGAGAATGTATCTCCATTAATGCCTCTCTCTTAATGGGAGTAATACATTATCACTATAATAAAGGGGGAGGAGGGCCACGTGGCTTTCTAGACAAGTTGGGGTCCAGAAAAGATGAGGAAGGGGTCTTCAGGGAGGAGGAAGACGATATGGGGTCTTTGTGGACAGTGGCGGTCAGCAGAGCCAAATTCCCCAAGCCCTGGGGTGTAGGTAAAGAATCTGCTCTGCCCTAGTGAGATGCAGAAACACTGAAATGAGATGCAGAAAACACCGTTTATTCCAGAAACTACAGAAGCTTAACTACACTCTTGGACCAATCAGATCCAAAGGTCACAAACAAAGGGGTGCTCTTTGGCAAAAGCATAGTCTATTAGCATAGAATGGGGAAGGATGGAAGGGAGAGGTTGGAAGGTATGGAGAGTGCTCCTACAATATATATACTTTTTCCTGGGGCAAGATATTTCTTCCTTAAACAAAATCTTGCTTAAGATAACATTGATCACTTTTCTCAGGGTCCTTTTGGCCCTAATGGCCTTACTCACTTTTAATAGACCTCCAGCAGAGTAGGCTTTGTTTTCTTTTCTTGGGAGGTACTTGCAAATGAAGTTGTTGCTCTTGGGTGAGAATATTATCTGTACACTTAATTTACATAACAAATTTTATCCCAGGAGAAGCATAGACAATCTGGCATATACAAAAACAAAATAAAAAACAAAAAAAAATGTGCCTTAATTCTCAACACCCCCCCCCTCCAAGTTGCAATCAAGGGATTGGAGCACAGGATATTGCTGAGCCTGACCTGTATCCCTTATCATTATCATAACACCACCATTCACTTTACGTGGGTTCCCCACTGTCATTTGTACCCAGAGGCTCCTTTTGGGCCTTTTTCTTACACTAGGCATTCTGATATTCAATGGAGTAGGCCTTCTCCATCCTTTTCCTTAGGCTTCTTTAAAGAGCCCTTTGCATAGGCTGCCAACAAAACAGATTGGCCATTGTTTCTGTTTCTCCCAGGCATTATATACTATATAGGCACTATCAATTAGTTGTGAGGAGTTTATGTCAGTTTTCTCCCTCTTGTCCAATGAAAGTCACATTGACCATACAGAAATTGTTAGGGGCCTCTCTATACAGAAATCACCATGGCCAAAATGATGCCTGCATACATGGGGGCTCCAGGAAGTCCTTGTATTTTAGCTCTGTGGGAAACAGGTAGGATTCTACTCAGAAGTGTATCCTGGCCAAATGAGGCATCCTGCCAGATCTTAGAAGGGGAGACCATTTTTGTCCCCAGGTCATGATCCAATAGTGCTGGAACCCATTGCTATGTCCTTTTTGATTGGCAGCTTTTACCTCCTTAATAAGATAAGATAGTTGATGGTCAAGCATTCAAGGTAATGGGTCCCAATTAAGGTCAGTTTTCCCCGCTTCAAGTATAAAGCCCCCCTGTGAGGTTAAACATTTCAGTCAATTCCTTTGCCCCAGAGCTGCAGGAAAATTGATGTGGGAGTAGACCCAGTTTGAAGTTTCAGAAAATTAAACAAATCTTACTTCTTTTTTTAAAAAATATTTTGTTTTGTTGTAGATGAACATAATATCTTTATTTATTTTATGTGGTGCTGAGGATCGAACCCAGTGCCTCACGTATGTGAGGCAAGCGCTCAACCGCTGAGCCACAGCCTCAGCCCCTCTTACTTCTTTTTAATAAGATAATAAGATAAAGTACCTTACTCTTTTTACAGTAATTTAATCAAAACACAGCTGAAAGTTTTTAGATTCATATAGAATTATACCTGTTAGAGTTTTAACTCTTAGTAACCTTGCTTTTAGATTAAGACTTAGAAACAAGGAATCTTAAAACTTTTTACTTTTTTTTTTTAAACCAATTTATAAAAACACATTTAGTAGACCCATAGATTCCATAGGTTACCTTTGGAATGAAAAAACCAAGATTACTTATATTTATACTTAATTGATGTTTTAGTATTTTAACTTTGCATATTAATCAAATGTTTCCTCTAACAAATACATTTATGAAGATTGATCCCATTGATGTTATAAGTAATTTATCCATATCTAATTTAGGTTACCCATGAAAACCAAGGTATCAAACAAGTCTAGTTAACACTTTAGTTAGTTATTCCTGCCAAAGAAAAATCCTTAGAAGCAATGGACATTACACTTTAAACATTTTACAGAAACCAACACTTGATTGGCTGGCCACCTAGAAAACCATGTAGGTTCCCAGCACTTAAGGAGGCTGAGACAGGGGAATCACGAGTTCAAAACCAGCCTCAGCAATGGTAAGGCACTAAGCAACTCAGTGAGACCTTGTCTCTACATAAAACACAAAAAAATAGGGCTGGGATGTGGCTCAGTGATAGAGTACCCCTGAGTTCAATTCCTGGTACCAAAAAGAAAAAGAAAAACATGTAGGTTAGTAGTTTCTACTAACTAAGTAGGCATCTTTACTCTTATCAATTTATATTGACCTTTTTCTTAAAGTTTTATTTAAGTCATGTGAACAGAAAGGCATTTGGATCCATTCATTAAATTTATGAATACTCATTTATCCATAAGCCAATTTTGATACCACATACATGGTATCGACACAAGCACGTATAAAGACATGACATACAATACACAGAGCACAAGTATACATAAAACACACAGGAAACAAAGATTTGGTAGCTCTTTACTAGAACTATCATAATTTAACCCTTTGTAATTAAAATAGAGCCTATCACAGATTTTTACCATATGACCAAGTCATGAAAAGGGCCTAAACAGTTGGGAACATTAGGGAACATCTGTCAGCCATAGTGGACACTGAAATCAAAGGTTCAGGTGGCCACTCATTCTCCATTGGGGCAGATTTACTCCTACCATCACCATTGTTTATTTTCTCTGATTAGGACTCTTCAAAGGAAAAAAAAGACTTACACATATGGGATCTTTCCATGGTTCTTCCCTCTTCCTAGGCCTAGAATTTTTATTCTCCATTTTTTGTAGATTTTTATAATTAAGTTTTCCCCTGTGTACTCAACCCCTCCCTTATTGGAGGTTTCTCGAACACCCCACCATCCCACTTTCCTGAGTGTGATCTTGTGTTCCTGAGCCTAAAGATGCTTAGTTCCCCTTTTTATGGGAGGTTTCTTGCATTTTCCCAAAATGCTTCCTCCATCTCCAGCCAGCTCTCTCCCTGATTACTAGAACCGCAGATTGGGAATCTACACTAGCTTCATGTCCAAGACACTTCTCAATCACACTCACACAACCTCTGGGATGTCCCAACCACCAAGGAAGTACTTCGCTCTCAAGCTCGAGAACAGATTTTCCTACTTTGATCCATGCATGGAGTTACCTAATCACCATGGTGCTTGCTAGGGCCCTTTCCCTGCAGTGCTGATCTGCTTTTGATTTGGGGTCTGTTGTTGACCTCAGGAATTGCAGTTTCCTCCCCCACTCCAAGGCCACCACAGAAAGGCAGCAGGAGGCATCTTCTCTACAGAGGTAGTCCCCACAGCCCCTAGGTGACATACAGACACCATATTAGGTGCCAAAATTGTTAGAAATACCAAGGTGCTGCAAGAAATCAAGCACATGCTCAGAAGCAGCTTGGCAACTTTACTTCAGCTAGAAGGATGTGCTACCAAACCCGATTAGTAAGCACACCTAGGTGGGCAGTCCTCCTGCTGCCCCTTGCCCTGATAGAAGGAGCTCAGGGTCATAATCTATGTGATTAGGTAATTTTTAAATTGGGGCAGACAAAGGGAAGGGCTATAGTTAAAATGACTACAATTTGATCTTACTTCCCAATTAAGGTTAAATACTACATTTTGAAAATGGACCACTGAACTATTTCTCACATTTTGCTAAAAAGCACCAACTCTTCACTTGGGCCTGCAGATGACCAATGGGTAACTGAAATCAGGATAAAGCTTGGCATTGCTGCCTTTATTTTACAGCCATCTCTTTTATTACTTTAAACTTTGGTTCTGATTCCTGCTCCACTCTGCTTATAGGCAAGTTAATCATTTAAGGAGTGTTATCTAAAGCTGGTCATTTTCTAAGACACCAAGGTAAGCATAACTAAGGTATTTTCCAGATTTGCAAGGACATTCAACTGCCAGCTTTTACAACTTCCTGTTCCAGAGTCCTGGAGTGAGGCTGAGAAGTCTCCAGTCATTGCCCGACCCCTTCCTGGAACCACACAGTCTTACAGGCAGATCACCCCATGCTGAGACTACCCCGACTAAGCAAGGGCAATGATCTCATGGGAACAGGATCACAGATATGATAGATAAGCATCCTTTGAAGCAAATAGAGACTACCCCTCATTTCTCCACAGCCACCTGGCAGAACCAGCACTGAGATAATGATCAACCAGCCCACAGTTTAGCCAAGACTGCTTAATCATTCATGCCTCTCTTGGGCCCCAGTTTTTCCTCTATTTAAATGTAAAACTCATCCAAGTACCCCCACCCCCAGATAAGCTGGGATGCTTGCTCTCACTTGCTTTCCTAGTGTAGCATACAGATTAAAGTTATTTTCCTGATTTGCACCATTACTTTTTGGGTTTGGGGGCAAGTGGCCAGATTTCATTCATTGGGACCCCCAGAGTCAGGCCTCTGGCCTAGCACTCCAGCAACAGAAGCACTAAGAGGGGGGACTTTCCCACACTTTGTCCTATGTGCTTTTTCATCTATGTACCTGTTCATCTCTATCCTTTGTATCCTTTATAATAAACTGGTGAGTGCATGTTCCCTGAGTTTTGTGAACAAATTATGGAGTATGAGGAAGGGTTGTGGAATCCCCAATGCCTAGCCAGCTCACTGTAAGTACAGGTGGCTTGTGGCTTGTGGCTGACATCTGAAGTGGGAGTGAGGAGAGGGTCTTTTGGGACTGCGCCCTCACCTGTGGGGTCCAGGTCAACTTCAAATAGTGTCAACTGAACTGTAAGACACCTATTTGGTGTCCAGAGAGCTGAGCAATTGCTTAATGTGAAGGAAAACTCGCATATTTAGTGTCAGAAGCGTGGAGAAGACCAGAGAGTTTGTTTTCTTTTAGTGGGTATTTCATTTTTAAAACACAGTATAGAGATGACTGAGAGGATGAAAATGGAGAGAGAGGGTAAAACCTATTTGCTTAGGATCACCCTGAACCTGGCTTATCACACAGCCTGTTACCTGGGGATTCCTTTGAAACAGTTTGCTCATGGTCTTCCTTATTTGCATATTACTGGTCAGCACCACTTGCTGATGCTATGAGCACTACAGTGTTCTTCTCTCAGTCACCTGCTTGGTGACTCTGAAATGGAGTGTCAAGTCACTTCTCTATGCCTCTATTTTCTCTTCTATAAATGGGGATAACAGTGATTCATTGCTTTTAGAATCGCTATGAGAATGAAACTAATAAATATAAAGTACTTCACCTGGCATATCAGGTTCAATAGATGTTTGCTATCATTGCATTATGATTAACTAATCTCACAGGATATGAAAACTAACAAGTTAACTGTAAAAAAAAAAATGTCTTCAATGGGTTTTAGGTAGAAAAGATGACTACAAGGCTTACAATGATTATCACCAGGAGAATTAATAGGAGATGAAATAGGAAAGAAGAAAAGAGGAAGTTGGTTTGACTGGGGAAAAATTGCTAGCACTCAGATTGCTGTTGCTCAAGGGGTGGACCTGGGGAAAGGGTGGAAGGCCCCCAGAGAGGGAGCCATGACCCTAACCTGTGAAAACCTCAGCCTTCAGGCCCTGCCATGCCCCAAACCATGGCACCCTGTAGAATGGGAGGTGCAAGGGCTCTCTCTTTATGCAAAGATTGCATTGGTCCTTTAACTGGCCTAGCTGAACTTCAGAGGCGACCAGTGTTAACTGGTGATGATATCTAAGAATAAAGCAAATGTTTTTCAACTCATTTGAAATTCAAAATTAAAATCTGCAGTTCACTTTAAAGTCCAATTACTTCAAGGTTATTGAGGCTTTACTTGGACCCTACTCCAAGGTTACTGCCCAGTCTTTTTGATGAAGTGGGAAAAGGATATCAAATACTGGAGAAAGGACCTGCCTGCCTGTCCTCCTGGGATGGACTGCTGGTGCTCATCATCTCTGCTGTTCTGTCCATCCTGGAATCATAGCTGTGGGCAATGCTGCACGACCTGCCTGCTGAACACTGCAGCTCTGGCAATGCATGTGAACCTGGTGTGCACAGTGCCAGAGCGCACTGCCCAGGCTCCCTCTACCAGGAGAATGTGCTGTGTTCTCAGACACTCTCCACCAGATCAACCACAGTTTCTATTTGCCTGCATTTCTCCCAGCTCTGACCCTCTCTGTTTTAATACAAGGCTTAGATATATGCAGATCTGTAACTGAGCCAAATTAAACTCACTAATTTTCACCAAGTCCTTTCTCATAAATCCAAGCTTCCAAAAATGTAATCAGATTCGTGGCTCTGCTCAGATTCGTGGCTCTGCTCCCAATCTTCTCCAGCCCAGGAGAATTTCCAAATGGCTCCACAACACCACTCACTCCTGCCCCATCCCCAGCACCTGCCAATTTTGGGGGGTAGTCACTTATTCATCAGGGTACTAGACCAAGAAGTTAAAGCTTGTGGCCTCTTTCTTAAAGTGACATCTCTACATGGCTACATTCCCAGTGAATGTGTAATATTGTTATTTATATTCACTGAATACTATTCATTTAACATTTCCATATGTCTAGCCAGTTGTCGTATTTATTATGCTAATGTTTGCATAATATGTTCTCAAGTGGACTATCAAAGTTTAATACTGTATTACTCATTGATACATAACAGGTTTCTGATATTTTGTAATAATTTATTCACATATGTATAAATTTATACACATATGTATAAACACACATATATTACATTTCTACAAATACCTTTGTAATAAAATTTTTAAAGGCTTTTCTTAAAATATATTTTTTAGTTGTAGATGGACACAATACCCTTATTTTATTTATTTTTATGTGGTGCTGAAGATCAAACCCAGTGCCTTATGCATGCTAGGCAAGCACTCTACCACTGAGCCACAATCCCAACCCTGTACCAATACTTTTAACATTTATTCCTGTTTTGAAATTATTTACTTAGGCTAAGTCTTCCAAGTCAAGAAGACTGGCTCAATCTAATATATTTCATTAATATATTTCCAGGATAAAATGTAGTTGATGATGTTTATTTTAAAGTAAATAATTATAGAAATATTTATATCACCAGATTGACATGGTAAAATTTGTACTTAATAAAGTATTAAAACCATCAACTCAGGGCTGGAGTGGTGGCTCAGTGGTAGAGCACTTGCCTAGCATGCGTGAGGCACTGGGTTCAATTTTCGGCACCACATATAAATAAATGAATAAAATAAAGGTATTGTGTCCATCTACAACTAAAAAAAATTCTTTTTAAAAATCAATTGCAAAATTCCAAGAGGGAAAGTCAAGCAGAATACACTTTGTACAAACCCCAGACACATTAGCAAGATAATCTCAACCAAACAAGATGGCTAAAATTGAGCTAATCAAATAGCAGATAAAAATGCTGAACAAATTATGTTTAGAATGAACATACCCCAATGTAATAAAGGTCATTTAAAGTAAGCCAACAATTACTACTATGCTGAATAGGGAAAAGTTGAAAGCTTTCTAAGATCTGGAATGTCCAAGGTTGCCCATTTTCATCATTTTTATTCAATGTAAACATAGTGCTGGAACCCTTAGTCAGAGAAATCAGGCAAGACATAGAAATAAAGGGCATCCAAATTGGAAAAGAATAAATTTGTCTCTGTTTGTAGCTACATGATCTTTTATGATAGAAAACCCCAGGGACTTTGTCCAAAAACTATTAGAACTAATAAATGAATTCAACAAAGAAGCAGGATACAAAATCAACATACAAAAATCAATAATGTTGCTATATGCCAATAGTGAATTATCTGAAACAGAAATCAAGAAATAAATTCTCTTTACAATAGCTATAGAAAATAAAATAAAATGGCTATGAATAAATTTAAACACAAAGGTAAAAGAGCTCTACAAGAAAAATTATAAAACATTGTTGAAAAAAAATTGAAGAGGACATAAGAAAGTGGAATGACATCCCATGTTCATGGATTGGAAGAATCAATATTACTAAATTGTCATACTACCCAAAGAGATTTAGATATTCAATGTAATTCCTATCAAAATACCAATGACATTCTTCACAGAACTAGAAAAAACAATTCTAAAATTTATGTGGAAACACAAAACTAAAACAAAACAAAAACCCAGAAAGACAAAGCAATCCTGAGCAAAAAGAACAAAGCAGGAGGCTTTACACTACCAAACTTCAAAACATACTACAAAAGTGTAGTAATGGAAAGAGCATGGTATTGGCATAAAAACAGACACATAGACAAATGAAACAGAATAGAGAGCCTAGAAGTAAGCCCACACTTCTATAGTCAACTGATTCTCAACAAAGCTACATGTTGGAGAAAGGACAATATTTTCAACAAATAATGCTAGCAAAATTTAATATTCAGTGCAGAAGACTAAAACTAGACCCCTATCTCTCACCAGTAACAAAAATAAACTCATGAGACAGGAGAATTGTGAGTTCAAAGCCAGCCTCAACAAAGGCAAGGTGCTAAGCAACTCAGTGAGACCCTGTGTCTACATAAAACACAAAATAGGGCTGGGGAGTGGCTCAGTGGTCAAGTACCCCTGAGTTCAATCTTTTGTACCAAAAAAATTAAAAAATAAACTCAAAATAAATGTAAGATCTGAAACTTTTAAACTACTAGAAGGAGACATAAGGAAGAAGAGGAAAAGGAGGAGGAGGGGAGGAGGGGAGAAGGAGGAGAAGGAGGAGTGAGAAGAATGGAAAAGAGGAGGAGGAGGAGAAGGAAAAGAAGAAGAGGAGGACAAGGATTTTTTTTTCTTTTGTGAGGACAGGAGCAAGACTCCAAAAGCTCAGGAAACAAGCAACAACAGACAAATGGGATTATATCAAACTAGAAAGCTTCCTCTCAGCAAAGGAAATAATAAACAGAATGCAGAGGTAACCTACAGAATGAGAGAAATATTTGTAAACTATACATCTGATAAGAGGTCCATATAAAAAATATAAGAAACTCTAAAAATTCAATAGCAAAAAAAAGCAATCTGATTTTAAAATGATCAGTAGATCTAAATAGAAATTTCTCAAAAGAAGACATACAAAAGACCAACATGAAAAAAAGTTTCAACACCACTAATCATTAGGGAGATGTAAATCAAAACAATGAGATATCATCTCATGGCAATAAGAATGGTTATTATCCAAAAAAAAAAAAAAAAAAAAAAAGGGTAACAAGTACTGCTGAGGATGTGGAGAAAAGGGACCCCTTGCACATAGTTAGTAGGAATGTAAATTAGTACTGTATGAAGGTTCCTTAAAACATTACAAATGGAACTAGCATGTGATTCAGCAATCCCAGTACTGGCTATATACACAAAGAAAAGGAAATTAGTATGTCAAAGAGTCATTTGCATTTGCATGTTCATTGCAGCAGTATTCACAAGAGCCAAGAAATGGAAACCACTTGAGTAGCCATCAACAGATGAATCGATAAAGAAAATGTGTGGGAGGCTAAGACAGAAAGATTGCAAGTTCAAGGCCAGCCTCAGCGACTAAGCAAGGCCCTAAGCAACTTAGCAAGACCCTGTCTCAAAGTAAAAAAGAAAAAGGATTGGGAATGTGGCTCAGTGGTTAAGTGCCCCTGGGTTCAATCTCAACAAGAAAAAAAGAAAATGTGTATATATATGCATGCCAGGGAATCCTGATGAATATTAGTCATCCATACAAAGAATGAACTCCTGTCATTTGCAGCAACATTGATAGAACTGGAGATCATTATGTTAAGTGAAATAAGCCAGGCATGGAAAGACAAGTACTATATGATCTCACTTACATGTAGAATCTAAAAAAACTGATCTCATAGAAGTTGAGAGTAGAATGATGGTTACTAGAGGCTGGGGAGAAGCAGTGAAAGGGGACATGGAAAATATTGGTTGGTGGGTACTAAGTTACAGTTTGATAGGAGCAAGTTCAGACATACTATTGCATGGTAAGGTGCAAGAAAACAAAAATGTACTGCACATTTCAAAAGTATTTAAAAGTTTTTGCCATGAATAAATGATAATTGTTGAGAAGATAAATGTGTTTAACCTGATTTAAATATTATACAATATATACATGTATCAAAATACTACATAGTATCCCATTAACATGTACATTTTTTATGTATCAGTTTAAAATAAAGAGAAAGATCTGAACCAAGTGGTGCATGACTATAATACCAGCACTTTGGGAGGCTGAGGCAGGAGGACTGCAAGTTCAAAGCCAGCCTCAGCAACTTAGCAAGGCCCTAAGCATCTTAGTGAGACACTATCTCAAAAATAAAATTAAAAATTCAAAAAAAAGGCTGGGGATGTAGCTCTGTGGTGAAGCACTCCTGGGTTCAATCCCCAGTACTACACACACACACACACACACACACACACACAAATAAACACAAGGTGTTGAGGGCATAATCAGGTATACTGAGTAGCCAAGCACATGGAGCTGAGCAGGGCTTCTCTACCTGTGATCATCCATGAGGGAGAAGGTTCACAGGACAGAGCCAGGCTGTGCTGAATCCATCAGGCTCAGAGAGAGGTGACCAACATAGCTTCTCGGAACAACCTGCTGTGTGGAAGCCAGGAAGTAGTCAGTTGGACTTTCTGTAGCCTTCTTACTTTGTTTCACATGCTGCCAAAATGGACTATTAAGTTTTCTCTTCAAACATAGCGGTGGGTCTATTGACCATGAATTTGCTTCTGAGGTTTAGTTTGGAAGGCCTGGCCTGGTGGGAATGCTCCTGTGTTGCCCAGGATCATGATGGGCTGTCTTCACAGTAAGCCCAGCTCAGTGGCAGGACTCAAAGGGGCTTATTTTCCTGATGTTTTAAACAAATAGACTTTAAATTTCCACATAAGCATTGTATATACAAAGGAAAGCTGTGCTGGGGCAGTCCAAGGCCTGGCCAGCAGGGACCAGAACCTACTCTGTTCATGCACTGCTGCCCCCAGCGAGTGATGTCCACATGATGGACGAGGATGAACCTGGGGGTACCAGCCACAGCCCCACTAGCTGGCTCCCATGAGCACTTCAGCACCACAGCAAGTCCCAGATCCGCTCCAATTGTGGCTACGAGTAAGTTGCTGCCCTGAAAAATCTCAAATCTCTAATGGGGAGAGTGGGTGTGGGCAGATGGTAATATCTGCTGGGCTCTCTAAAATAGCTCTACCCAGAGCTGGCTTTTCATCAGAAATCCATTTCCACTTGACCTTGTAATAAACAAAACCAGACGTGAAAAATCCTATAATAGACAAAACAAGCAAATTTATCCCCAGGAAAACAGGACAATCATACATACAAAATTCATTAGACAGTTGTTCAGACTTTCTCAAGTGCAGAAGTCAGCTTTAATTATTAATTGGGTACACAAAACACATCTAAATAAGGAAAAACTGCTTGCAGAGCTCCAAAGTTTTGGTCTTCCCTTTTTATATACAATGCTTATGTTGAAATTTAAAGTCTATTTGTTTAAAACATATGGAACACATTTTTTTGAGTGACTTTTAAATGATAATTTTAGAATTTTTGACTTGTTTCCAAAACAATAAAATGTTCCTCGATGTGTCAATTGTTCACACACAACTTTATCTTCAGGAACCCAGCACTAGTGGCATGAATGGGGAGAAAGTCTGGAGTTTTCGGCTCCCTTCCAGATTTCTTGGAAAGGAAAAGACTCATCAGTAAATTCTGTGAGCAAAATTATATTTTAGCATCTCTCACCATCAATCCTCTGCAAAGTCCTGTACTGGCAATATTCCAATTAGCTCCTTGGAAAGGAACGTTGGTTTAACTGTTCTCATTTTATAGACAAGGAAATTCCAGCAGCCACTGCAGACAGGGAGTGGACACCTGAAGAACACACCTGCTACTCCCAAGAGGTGGCATGCCTGAATTCACGGCTGCCTGGTTTTTGAAAGAGAAAAAAAAAAAAGCTGAGTGGCCCTTTTCAGCTTGAAGATGCCAGTGGCAGCAGGGCACATACTTGCAAACAAAGGACCTGCCCTGACAGCCATGGTGCATTTATCTTGCTCCTCAGCCAACACCATTACCTAGCATGGAGCCAGCCTTGACCTTATATTTATTATGTGAGACTCTGACAGGTTCCTGTTTGAAGTATGCCACTGCTACCACTGAGAAGCAAAACAAAGCTCCCTCTCTATTCTTCAGCACAATGCCCTTTTCTCTATCTTGCTTTCATTGAACTTTTCAGAATGGACTTGTGCTCAGTGCTTTATCTTTCTCACAGAGAATGTCCCCATTGCAGTTGGGTCATGCCCGAAGTACTCATTCTGGACTCGGGAACGGCATCGCTAGCTTGCACATGGGTGATTATTTATGGTTTCCAAAGTGCCTTTCTGCATATGGTTTTCTTCAACATTCAGATCAAGATGACCAGGCATTGCAGTCCCTGCTTAACAGGTAACGCAAGCTGGGCCCCAGGAACTGAGGTGACTTGTGAGTTCATATCATTTAGGTGTGAAGCTGTGAGTTAGGTGATTACTGGCAAGAAGCAAATGGGACACTCAAGGTGGGGACTCATGAGGCCTGCTTAGAAGGAGAAGAGCAGGCTCTAGGGGAGCCATGAAGGGCAGGGGCAGTAGATAGCAGATTCTGAAGGTGGAGGCTGCTGTGCTTGGGGCTAGGGTAGCCTGGCATGGCTGGACATGCAGTGGTCAGAGGTATGAATGTCCTCCCACCTCCTGAGGATGAACCCCTGGGCCAAGACTATCGGGTCAGGCAGGGAAGTATGCAGAACAGATCTGGAAGAGCCCATGGAAGATTCCAGCACAACCAGTGAGGCTAACACCAGACACCATACATCCTGTCTCTCCTCACTTTGGCCAATGGCTCTGCAAAAAGAACTGTGTATATCTAGCCTGGGGAGCTGACATGCACAGGCCCACACCTTGTGGTTATGTCGGGAGAGTACAAGGACATGCTTTGGCATCATGCTAAAGAACAAAAGAGAAAATGTCTGAGAAGCTGGGTGAGTGTTCAACAAATAGTGGACATTCTTGTCACCGAGCCCATGTCATATTGCATAACTTAAAATAACAGCAGCCAGGGAGATTTTCCAGGTTTGGTCTCATCTCAGCTGGGAGCTACAGATTTGCCGTGAAGTGTTTTTAGAGCTTTGTCTCAACAACCTTAGGCCTTGTGATACAAACTATTACTGGGACAAATGTCATAGATTTGGCAGCTGTACCAGCCTTCTTCTATGCACATGGAAAGACTCCAGACTTGCAGAATAGAGAGGATGGGATAAAACAAAATGCATGGAACAATACAGAATGAGTGGGACTCTGCCAACCTTGGCAGTTTCATCATGATGGCGCTCTGTGATGGAGGGGGGTCGTTGGTGGATACCCCCCACACACACCTGCCTACCTGCTGCTCACACTCAGCACTCTGGTTCCAGCTTGAGGCAGCCCAGCTCTCAGAAGGGTGAGCAGGATGCCCTGGGAAGGAAGGGGAGGAGAGATGGGGGAAGGAGGTTAGAGAAAGGTTTATTTGGGAGGGGGGGTGCGCTCCGTGTGTGATGTCACAGCAGATGGGAACACAATGGATAGAAAGTTTGAATAGGTAAACAAGAGAAAGCATCCAGCTTTGGCCAGTAACACCTTCCTGAGAGCTTCCACTTTTGGAGAATTCCCACGCCGGAAAACCCTTCACAGGCACAGGAAGAGATGTGAGTCTTTTATATCTTCAGAAGAGGGCCAGCTCTGTATCTGCCTGTATTTCTCTGGTCTCCAGTGACTGGGGATAGCCAAATGCACCATCCACTTGCTTTAACATTCACCAATCCTGGGAGGTATGAGGATCACTCTAATGTTCATTATTTAAATATTCCTTCTATGTGAGTAGAGTACACACGTAGAGAAGCACTAACATACATGTACAACCTGATGCATTATTACAAAGTCAACGCCAGCATGACCACCTCTCATGTCACAAAGTTGGATATCACTGCCCCAGAAGCCCTCCCTAGCCACACAGTCTACCCCCCATTTTATAGGTAGACTGTGATTCAGAAATACAGCCACCCAGGATGGCACTACAGGGCCTTCTGCACTCAGCCCCTGCAGCTCCATTCTGTTCTTCCACTTGTTTCCATCTCACTCTTCACCAGAGTGCTGGATCCTGCTCTGCTGTTTCACAAGGGCTGATTTTTTTTTTTTTTAAATTTTCAGAAAATTTGCAATCCAGTTAATATAATGTTGATGGTTTGAAACAAGTTATAGTGGGAATACTTACACCATGGAAAGTGGCAAAGGTTACGTATCAGGGCATAAGTCTGTCCTCACCTCAGTCCTCTCTTGGATCGCACAATTAGCAGGTCTTGGCTGTGGTTTTACATTTAGAATGATCTGGGAAGCTCCTACACCTCCTAGCACACACTCAAAATAAGTAAAACAAATATTTGAAAGTGGGACCCAGGCATCTCTTTTTTAAAAAATCCCACCTAGGTGATAATAATCTGCAACCAATATTGCGAACCATTGCATTAGATGAATGATTGTTGTTTATTGGAAAATGAGGAATAAGCTCATAGCAGCTATGTCCACTGTCCAGCTATACACTGAGGGAATAAGACCAGTGGCTCCCACACCTTTGTGATTAAAAAAAAATTTTAGAACATATTTACCATATATATGTGAAGTGTGTGCATGTATATACATACACAAAAACACCTTCAGAGAAAAACAAAAGATAACAAATTGGAAATATGTTTTATTGTTCTCTAACTGCATGTCCAAGGATCAACTTGTGCACCCCTTGAGATGAGAACATGCCAACACTGGAGAACAGAGTAGATTGGCACTGTTCTGGGGTCTGCGTATGGCATCTGACATGCCTGCTGCACACACGGTACCTGGACAGAACACTCTGCTTCTCAGGGTGTGTACTTATTAAAACCAGAATGGAAACTGGAACATCCTATGGAAGATTCTGAGAAAATATTTATGAAATATTTACAAAAATATTGAAGAAAATTTATAGAGATCAAAAAGCAACAAGGGTAGAGTCATTAAGAGAAGTCGTTAAGATAAAAAAAGTAAGGAATTAGACAAAAGTAAATTGGCTTAATGAGGGAACATTTTTTTAAAGCTTAAAAACGCAATCTAGGGGCTGGGGTTGTAGCTCAATGGTAAAATGCTTGCCTAGAGGTTCTGAGTTTAATACCTAGTACTGCAAAATAAGTAAACAGACAAATAAAAGCAAACCCTCATTAGCAACAATACAGATCAGAAACCATCTGTTGGAACACTGAACTCAAGAAGTGCTTCAAGAATAAAGAAGGAAAGGACAAAGGGCAAGAGGAATATGGGAGAGAAGATAATAGTGATGAAGGAAGGAAAGACAAATAATTCCTAAGACAGACAAATAATTTCTTTTAAAAATTAGAAAAACTGGGGGATAGGGTTGTAAGTCAGTATGGAGTGCTTGCCTAGCATATGTGAGGCACTGGGTTCATTCTGCTGCAAACAATTTATAGTTGAATTTTATTTTCAGTCTAGCCCATCAACCATTGCCTTTAATTGCTGAGCTTCATCCATTTACATTGGTTGTCATTACTGATATAAGTCATTTCTATCTTATTTTGTATTATTTGTGTATTTGTCCCATTTCCCCCTCACTTTATTCTTGTCTTTGTTTACATGTCCACACTTTATTCATTAAAAAATTATATACTCTAGTTTTACACCTTTAGTGCTGTTACATGTGTATGCACACAATGTAAAGTGTAATTTGGCCAATCTCTCTCCCCAGCATTTCTTCCCTCCCACCCCTGGTCTTTTTCCTCTACTGCTCTCCCTTTTTTTTTTTTTCATGAGATGCCCACCTCCCCTTTCTTTTCCTTTTTCCTCTCTAGCTTCTGCGTATGAGAGAAAACATACGACCCTTGACCTTCTGAGTATGACTTATTTTGCTTAACATAATGGTCTCTAGTTCCATCCATTTTCCTGTAAATGTCAATTTCATTTTTACAGCTGAATAAAACTCCATAGTGTACCTATATCCCATTTTCTTTATCCATTCATCTGTTGGTGGACACTTAGACTGGTTCCATAATTTGGCTATTGTGAATTATGCTGCTATAAACATGGGTATGCAAGGATCACTATAGTATGATTAATTCTTTAGGATAAATACCAAGGAGTGGAATAGCTGAATCATGTAGTGGTTCTAAGCCTAGTTTCTTTGGCGGGGCACCAGGGATTGAACTCAGGGGTACTCGACCACTGAGCCACATCCCCAGTCCTATTTTGTGTTTTATGTAGAGACAGGGTCTTGCTGAGTTGCTTAGCGCCACACTGTTGCTGAGGCTGGCTTTGAACTTGCGATTCTCCTGTCTCAGCCTCCCAAAGTGCTGGGATAACAGGCGTGTGCCATTGCGCCCAGCTCCAAGCCTAGTTTTTTGAGGAAGCTTCATACTGATTTCCTCAAAACAAAATGGTTGTACTAATTTACAATTCCACCAACAGTATAAAAGTGTTCCTTTTTCTCCACATCCTCTCCAGCATTTGTTTGTATTCTTGTTGACTGCCATTCTGACTGGTGTGAGATGAAATTTCAGTATGGTTTTGTTTTGCATTTTCCTGACTGCTAATGATGTTTGAACATTTCTTATATATTTATGGGTCCTTTGAGAAGTGTGTTTAATTTGGGGCTGGGATGGTGGCTCAGTGGTAGAGCGCTTGCCTCACATGCCTGAGGCACTGGGTTCAATCCTCAGCACCACATAAAAATAAATAAATAAAATAAAGATATTTAAAAAAAGAAGTGTGTTTAATTCATTTGCCCATTTATTAATAGGGTTATTTGGTTTTCTTGTTATTTGGAATTCTTTATATATTCTAGATATTAATTCTCTGTCAGAAGAGTAACTAATAAAGATTTTCAGCCCAAGGGCGGCCTGGGTCCACCTCAGTTCCGCTCCAGAGTTCCTGTGGACTGGCAGGAGCCACAGAGGGTCCAAATCCGCTCTCAGGAAACTCCACGGGTGTCTAACCAAGGGTTGACCAGAGATTGATACCTACCAGCCACAGAGGAAGGCACACCCAGGGTAAGAGTCACCAGCAGAGATCCCAGGTGAAGAGGCCCGACCCAAGTGTGCTCTGGGCGCGCCTCAGTTCCGCTCCAGAGTTCCTGTGGTCAGGCGAGACAGAAGGCCCAAAACTGCCCTTAGGGAATGCCAGGGGTGCCCAGCTGAAGGCAGACCAGAGCCTGCTAGCCTCCAGCCCCAAGGGAGCTCACACTCACTGTAAGGGTCGCACACAGACGCTCCTGCTTGTGACCCTACCTAAGTGAGATCTGGGCCTGCCTCCAGTTCCACTCCAGAGTTCCTGTTCACCAGTAGGAGCAAGAAAGGGGCAAAACAGCCCTCAGGGGCCTCCTCAGGAGCCCAGCCAAGGCCACTCCCACTGCCCTCTAGAGGTACGACTACTACCTCCGCCACCAACTTTAGTGGCAGTAGTGCCCATCTGGGGATACTGGGAGAACAGAAGTAGCTCCAAGATAAGACACAGGTAATCTGGAGTGTCAATACAAGATTATAGGGTAGAAGATGCAATACCTCAGATCGGTATTTCAAGAAAGGAAGATACACAATCAACATGAAAAAACAAGGGAAGAAAGTGCCCCAAATAAACCTCCATACCACTGTAACAGAATCCATTGACAACACAATTGATGAAATGTCAGAGAAAGAACTCACAATATACATAATTAAAATGATCAGCTAATTAAAGAATGACATAAGTGAGCAAATACAGGCAAAAATTGATCAATCCACCAAAGAAATAGGAGAGCAAATAAAGGCAACCATCAATCATTCTAACAAAGAGATAAGAGAGCAATTACAAGTAGCAAAAGATTACTTTAAGAAAGAGCTAGAGATCATGAAAAAAAACCAATCAGAAATTCTTGAAATGAAGGAAACAATAAACCAAATAAAAAAACTCAATAGAAAGCATCACCAGCAGACTAGATCACCTGCAAGACAGAACCTCGGATAATGAAGAAAAGATACACAATCTTGAAATTAAACTTGACCATACAGTGAAAATGGTAAAAAATCATGAACAGAACATACAAGAAATATGGGACAGCATCAAAAGACCAAATCTAAGATTTATTGGGATAGAAGGAGCAGAATTTCAAACCAAAGGAATGCACAATCTGTTCAATGAAATAATATCAGAAAATGTCCCAAATATGAAAAATGAAGTGGAAAATCAAATACAAGAGGCTTACAGGACACCAAACGTACAAAATTTCAACAGATCTACACCAAGGCACATTATAATGAAAATGCCCAAATACAGAATAAGGATAGAATTTTAAAGGCTGCAAGAGAGAGGAACCAGATTACATATAAGGGGAGACCAATTTGGATCTCAGCAGATTTTTCAACCCAGACCCTAAAAGCCAGGAGATCATGGAATAACATATTCCAAGCCCTGAAAGAAAATGGATACCAACCAAGAATCCTATATCAAGCAAAATCGAGCTTCGGATTTGATGATGAAATAAAAACCTTCCATGATAAACAAAAGTTAAAAGAATTTACAGCAAGAAAGCCTGCACTACACAGCATTCTTGCCAAAATATTCCATGAGGAGGAAATGATAACCAACAATGGAAATTTACAAAGAGAGAAACTACACTAAAGGAAAGACCATTCAAAAGAGAAAACAACTCAAGGTTAAAACCAAAAACAAACCAAAATGACTGGAATTACAAATCATATTTCAATAATAACCCTGAATGTAAATGGCCTAAATGCACCAATTAAAAGACATAGACTGACAGACTTGATTTTAAAAAAAGACCCAACAATATGCTGTCTTCAAGAGACTCATCTCACAGGAAAAGACATCCACAGACTGAAAGTGAAAGGGTGGGAAAAAACATATCACTCACATGGACCCCACAAACAAGCAGGAGTTTCCATCTTCATATCAAATAAAGTGGACTTCAAACCAAAGATGGTGGAAAGAGATAAAGAATGTTATTTCATACTTCTTAAGGAAATCATACATCAACAAGACATAACAATCATAAATATCTATGCCCCAAATAATGGGGCTTCTATGTATATCAAACAAATCCTTCTCAAATACAAGAATCAAATAGACCACAACACAATAATACTTGGAGACATTAACACAGCTCTTTCACCATTGGATAGATCTTCCAAACAAAAACTTAATAAAGAAACCATAGATCTCAATGAAACTATCAATAATTCAGACTTAACAGACATATATAGAGTGTTCCATCCATCAACAAGCAAATATACTTTTTTCTCAGCAGCACATGGATCCTTTTCCAAAATAGATCATATCTTATGTCACAAAGCCGGTCTTAGCAAATACAAAAAAATAGAGATTCTACCTTGCATCCTATCTGACCACAATGGAACAAAATTACAAATCAATGACAGATTAAAAAACAGAAACTACTCCATCACCTGGAAACTAAATAATATGCTATTGAATGATGCTTGATAACAGAAGACATCAGGGAAGAGATATAAAAATTCTTAGAGGCAAACAAAAACTCTGATACAACATATCAAAATCTCTGGGATGCCATGAAGGCAGTGCTAAGAGGAAAGTTCATAGCACTAAGCTCATTCATTAGAAGAAGTAAAAGTCAACAAATAAATGAATTGATGCTTCATCTCAAAGCCTTAGAAAAGGAAGAACAAATTAACACCAAAAGAAGTAGAAGATAGGAAATAATCAAAATTAGGGCTGAAATCAATGAAATTGAAACAAAAGAAACAATTTTAAAAATTGACAAAACAAAAAGCTCGTTCTTTGAAAAAATAAACAAAATTAACAAACCCTTAGCCACCCTAATGAAAAGAAAAATGGAGAAAACCCAAATTACTAAAATTCATGATGAAAAAGGAAATATCACCACAGACACTACTGAAATACAGAGGATAATGAGAAACTATTTTGAAAATTTATACTCCAGTAAAATAGAAAACCCTGAAGACACCGACAAATTTCTAGAGGCATATGACCTACCCAAATTGAACCAAGAGGACATACACAACTTAAACAGATCAATTTCAAGCAAGGATATAGAAGATGCCATCAAGAGCCTGCCAACCAAGAAAAGCCCAGGTCCAGATGGATTCTTAGCTGAGTTCTACAGGACCTTCAAAGAAGAATTAATGCCAAGTCTTCTCAAACTATTTCAC
>PVHX01004075.1:61093-131909 GCA_004024805.1 Geosciurus inauris
GGCAAGTATCACCCTGATTCCAAAACCAGACAGAGACACATCAAAGAAAGAAAACTTCAGACCAATATCCCTGATGAACATAGATGCAAAAATTCTCAATAAAATTCTGGCAAATCGCATACAAAAACATATCAAAAAAATAGTGCACCATGATCAAGTGGGGTTCATTCCAGGGATGCAAGGTTGGTTCAACATACGGGAATCAATTAACATAATACATCAAATCAATAGACTTAAAGATAAAAATCATATGATTTTATCAATTGATGCAGAGAAGGCATTTGACAAAATACAACACTCTTTTATGTTCAAAACACTAGAAAAACTTGGGATAGTAGGAACATACCTCAACTTTGTAAAAGCTATCTATGCTAAACCCAAGACCAACATCATCCTAAATGGAGAAAAATTGGAATCATTCCCTCTGAAAACAGGAACTAGACAGGGATGCCCTCTCTCACCACTGCTATTCAACATAGTCCTTGAAACACTAGCCAGAACAATTAGACAGATGAAAGAAACTAAAGGGATAGAAATCAGAAAAGAAGAACTCAAACTATCATTATTTGCAGATGACATGATTCTATAGAGGATCCAAAAAATTCTACCAGAAAACTATTAGAATTAATAAATGATTTCAGCAAAGTAGCAGGATATAAAATCAACACCACAAATCAATTGCGTTTCTATACATCAGTGATAAACCCTCTGAAAGAGAAATTAGGAAAACTATCCCATTCACAATAGCCTCAAAAAAAAAAAATAAAATACTTGGGAATCAATTTAACAAAAGAGGTGAAAGACCTCTACAATGCAAACTATAAAGCACTGAAGAAAAAACTTGTAGAAGACCTTAGAAGATGGAATAATCTCCCATGCTCCTGTATAGGCAGAATCAATATTGTCAAAATGGCCATACTACCCAAAGCGCTATATAGATTGAATGCAATTAAATTAAATGTTAATTAATTAAATTAAATTAAATTAAATTAAATTTTAATTAAATCCCAACATCATTCCTTATAGAAATAGAAAAGGCAATCATGAAATTCATTTGGAAGAATAAGAGACCCAGAATAGCCAAAGCAATCCTTAGCAAAAAGAGTGAAGCAGGAGGCATCACAATACCAGACCTCAGATTATACTACAAAGCTATAGTAACAAAAACAGCTTGGTACTGGCACCAAAATAGACATGTAGACCAATGGTATAGAATAGAAGACACTGAGACAAACCCACTTACATACAGTTACCTTATACTAGATAAAGGAGCCAAACACGTACACTGGAGAAAAGATAGCCTGTTCAACAAATGGTGCTGGGAAAACTGGAAATCCATATGCAGCAAAATGAAACTAAACCTCTATCTCTCACCATGCACAAAATTCAACTCAAAGTGGATCAAGGACCTGGGAATCAGACCAGGGACCCAACGCCTAATAGAAGAAAAAATAGGCCCAAATATTCATCATGTTGGATTAGGACCATACTTCCTTAACAAGACTTCTATAGCACAAGAAGTAAAATCAAGAATCAACAAATGGGATGAATTCAAACTAAAAAGCTTCTTCTCAGCAAAAGAAATAATCAATGAAGTGAACAGAGAGCTGACATTCTGGGAACATATCTTTGCCACACACACATCTGATAGAGCACTAATCTCCAGGATATATAAAGAACTCAAAAACTTAACATCAAAAAAACTAACAACCCAATCAATAAATGGGCCAAAGAGCTGAACACAAACTTCACAGAAGAAGATATACAATCCATCAACAGACATATGAAAACATGTTCAACATCTCTAGCAATCAGAGAAATGCAAATCAAAACTACCCTAAGATTTTATCTCACGCAGGTCAGAATGGCAATTATCAAGAATACAAACAACAATAAGTGTTGGTGAGGTTGTGGGGAAAAAGGCACGCTCATACATTGCTGGTGGAACTGCAAATTGGTGCAAACAATCTGGAAAGCAGTATGGAGATTCCTTAGAAAACTTGGAATGGAACCACCATTTGAACCTGCTATCCCTCTCCTCGGTCTATACCCAGAAGACTTAAAAATAGCATACTACCGTGATGCAGCCACTTCAATGTTTATAGCAGCTCAATTCACAATAGCTAAACTGTGGAACCAACCTAGATGCCCTTTGACAGATGAACGGATAAAGAAACTGTGGTATATATACACAATGGAATATTACTCAGCAATAAGAGAGAATAAAATTATGGCATTTGCAGGTAAATGGATGGAATTGGAGAATATCATGCTAAGTGAAGTAAGCCAATCTCAGAAAACCAAATGCCGAATGTACTCATTGGTAAGTGGATGCTGATCCATAATGTGGGGAAGGACATGGGAACAATGGAGGAACACTGTTCACAGGGGTGTAAGGGGGGAGGGGGCATGGGGACAGTAAAGGTGGTGGAATATGATGGTCATCATAGCCCTTTGTGTATGACTGCATGTATCTTATGATTCTATATCACTTACAACTAGAGAAATGAAATGTTATCCTCTATCTGTGTACAATGAATCAAATGGCACTCTGTTATCAGGTAAGCCTAAATAGAACAAATAAATAAATATGAAAAAAAAAAAAAGATTTTCTCCCATTCTGTAGATTCTCTTCACTGTGTTTCCTTTGCTGTGCAGAAGCTTAGCAATGTCTTTTCCCCTTTTGATCAAGTTCTTTTTCCAAATGTATCACTGATCAACCATCCTTTAGTTTAGGTTTTTGTTTTGTTTTGGGACAAAGTCTTGCTATAGTGCCCAGTGAACTTCTGGGCTCAAGTGATTCTGCTGCCTCAGCCTTCTATAGCTGATGATTTAAGAATCTCTGATTTTCAAACCTTTCAAGGCTAGAAAGTCAAACTAATATGACTTCAGATTTTGTCTCCAGTACCTATAGACATTTGTTTTCTTAGTATTTTGACCAAAAAAGATATTTTTCTTCATACAAAAATAAAAACTTAACCCAAAAAATACATCTTCATATTTTTTTCATCTCTTTTCTACTTACTGTGCTTTTTGTTTGTTTGTTTTTGGCCTGGTATTTCTTCTTTCTAAATCCACATTTTCAAACAATGTTTATATAACCTTTGAATTAGATAAAAAAAATTTTCTAAAAAGCATGCCATCATGTCATTTTTTATAACTTTTTATCAAAACACATTTTTTGCCCACTCTATCTACAGAATTACATATATTAATTAGAATTTTAACTTCAGTAACCTTTTTAGTGAAAACCTAGGAAGTAATGTCCATCACATACCAACATTTTATATTTTATAATTGCTTTTGAAATATATGCTTTTTCATAGAAAAAAATTTTAATATAGAACAGGACATAGTTACTAATAGATCCAAATTTGTTGTAATTATTGAGTTATACACGGTTTTTCCTTCCTGTGACTGATAAGCATCAGGCTATTTTCAGTATGTATTGTTCTTAGATTGGTTCGATGTATAGTTTTATGGCCCTGAGACATTTCACAGAGTCAAACTTTTCTTACCAGCACATCAAAGTAAAGTATACCACATACTTTATGTAGCATGGAGGCCCACATAAGAAAGACCCCAATGAAGCAATGTCAGTTACCAATATAGACATACAAAAGACATGTAAACGAAGATACTCTAGCATTAATTTAAAAAAATTTTAGTCATGAGGCAGTAAAATTCAGTAATATAAAGTGGCTTATTAAAGCACAGTTGAATCCAAATTATGTTTTTTGACAAGAGTTAAAAGCCATCTGCTCAGATGGCCAAACCAATCTAAGAAGACTTTTCAGATTTTGTCTTTGATAGGAAATCTTTTTTTTTTGGTACCGGGGATTGAGCTTGGGGTAGTCGACCACTGAGACACATCCCCAGCCCTGTTTTGTGTTTTATGTAGAGATAGGGTCTCACTGAGTTGCTTAGCATCTCGCTGTTGCTGAGGCTGGCTTTGAACTCATGATTCTCCTGTCTCGGCTTCCCAAAGTGCTGGGATTACAGGTGTGCGCCACTGCACCCAATGATAGGTAATCTTAGGGAGACTGTGGATCAAATCTTAGGTAAAGCAGTTTTATAGCAGTTTTAAAACCAAAAAGCCTTTTTTCCCTTTCTTTTTATTTTGTCTCAAATGAGTTGCTTTAGTTTACTCCTTGGATGTTTACATTTTAGCTAGGACTGACTGGATTGACTACAAAATTCTAAGAAAAACAAAATCCCATTAGGCTTTGGACTCAGTAATAGCACGGCTCTATTTTTCTTTCAATTTTAAGACAAGGGTAGTTGTAGCAGTGAGTTTTAACAAATGACTCAGACATTTTATGATTATCTATTACTTAATTTTAAGGTGTCAAGTTATTTCAAGTGTTGGGAATTTAATCTGAGGTGAGGCAAGCACCCTACCACTGAGCCACATCCCCAGCCCTCAGAATTATTTTTAAAACTAGTTTTAAGTAGACATTTTATAAAACATAATTACTGTTGAAAAAATCATTTAAAATTGAAAAATGATTTTTAAAAAAATTCATTCATTTAAAAATTTGTTTAAAAATTTTAAGCCATTTATATTCACCAAATGTACTTGCTTTTAACAATTATGTTTGAATTAGTCCTTAGACAAAACTAGCCATTTAAAAATTCAGGAAATAGCATTCCAAAATACACCCTTCCACGTTTTTTTTTTTTTTGGTACCAGGGATTGAACTCAGGGGTACTCAACCCCTGAGCCACATCCCCAGCCCTATTTTGTGTTTTAGTTAGAGACAAGGGTCTTACTGAGTTGCTGAGGCTGGCTTTGAATTCGTGATTCTCCTGTCTCAGCCTCCCAAAGTGCTGGGATTACAGGCGTGCACTACGGCACCCAGCTGTGAAGTTTTAATGGTATTATAGTGATGCTGGCCATTTTTAGGACATGTCAAAAGGTATTGCCTTTACTATCTCCTGAAAGACACTGTAGAAAATTGATAGACCTTTTATTTTTTTAAAGCACTTGGGATTGAACCCAGGGGCACTTCACCACTAAGCTACTTCCCCATCTTTTTAATTTTTGTTTTTAGGCAGGGTCTAAGTTGCTGAGGCTGGCCTCGAAATTGCAACTCTCCTGCCTCAACCTCCTGTCACTGGGATTACAGGTATGCACCACCATACCTGGTTATAACTTCCTTAAATGTTTAATAGAATTCACCAGTGAACTGCTTATGCTTCTGTTTATGGCTAAGTGTTCTCATTGTTCACTGCAGTCTTTGGGGATGAGGCTAATTTAATAAACTCAGTTTTCCTTCATTTCTAAATTGGTTAATTTCTTTTCTTGAAAAGAGTACATAAGTGGTATAATTTGTGAACACTTGCATGTTTGAAAATGTCTTTCCATTTTCTTCACCTATGAAAGAAATCTTCACTATGTATAAATTCTTGGTTAAAATTTTTCCTTTCCAGAATTCCCTATTAATTTCTGACATTCTATAAGGTTAGCTTGTTTCTCTTCCCTCGTAGATAACTGGGATTAGTTTTTGCTTTTATATTTACTATTTTTCTAGGACGAATTTAATCATAGAATGCGTTTCTCGAATTTTCAGGAACATAATGAACCCTTTCAATCTGTAGATGCAGATCTTTCTTTAGTCTCCCAAATCCTATACAATTTTATCTTTGAATATTGCTTATGCTTCATGTGTTCTGGTCTCATCTTCAGACACCAAAATACCCTCGTCCTGGAGTGCTAATCTCTGTTCTACTATCGCATCTACTCCTTTGCTGATGCTTAGGTACTCAGAATTCTGAGAGCGCTTCCTGTTTGTTCCCATAACACAAATTTTATTTTCTGAAGTATCAATCAATCAAATTATTGTTTGTTTTCAATGTGAATTCTGGCTTTGGCATTATGTTGCTATAAACCTCACCATATTTAGCTCAGTGTGTTCTCTCCTTACGGCTTTCTATTTTTGCTTCACAAGTGGCACATTTTCTTATATTCTTTGAAGATGCTCAACACTTCCCTCAAAATTTCTTCTAGATCCTGAAAATGAGATTACATAGACGGTGTATAGTTTTATGACTCTAAAACAACTTTTTCTCTTGTTCTTCAGTGTTCTGTCCTAAGTCCCAAGTTTCACCACTATCACCTGACCCTGACCTCACCTCTGGCCATTTTAGTCATTTTGAGCTATACCAAGAGATACTTCTGGCAGTATTTGTTTCTTTTTTACTATTGTTTTTAAAATGTCTTACCTTGTATATACATGCTTCAGTAATATTAAATTATTTTGGAGCCGGGCGCAGTGGCGCACGCCTGTAATCCCAGCACTTTGGGAGGCTGAGACAGGAGAATCCCGAGTTCAAAGCCAGCCTCAGCAATGGTGAGGCGCTGTCTCTACATAAAACACAAAATAGGGCTGGGGATGTGGCTTAGTGGTCGAGTACACCTGAGCTCAATCCCCAGTACCAAAAAATAATAATGATTTGCAAATCTAGGCTATATGGAACAGCTATGATATTGAAATGCTACTTAAAATTATGTACTTAGGGGCTGGGGGTGTAGCTTAGTGGTACAGCATTTGCCTAACATGTGAGAGGCCCTGGGTTAGATCTTCAATATCATTAAAAAGAGAGAAAGAGAGAGAGAGAGAGAGAGAGAGAGAAAAGAAGAAAGAAGAGAGAGGAAAAAAATGTACTTTTGCTTCCAAAAGGAGGAATTCTACTATAGTAGGAAAACAAAATGACAACATGGTTGAACCATTCCCACATAAGCATCAATTTTATTCCAATCACATAATTTTAAGAATCCTCCTAAAATACTCTTATAAAAAGTAACCCCAGTGTCATAAATTCTGCAAATGCCGTCTTGTACATTAGTACTACCTTAGATAAACTGAAATATTCCAAAAATTCCATATTCATTAGATTTCATTTAAAAAGTTGAAAAAAATTTCTACTTATCTTTCATGATAAATGATGCTACTGGTAACTTTATTGGTAGAATTTTAGTTACTTTAGTGATTTTTACACTTTTACAAATAAGCAACACAGTATTTATATAAAAATAAGCCTAGGTCTAATGGCTTGCATTGGAGACCAAGGAGTTGCATTTTATTAACCCCAAATTGAACAGAGTTGAATTTAGGTTAATACAGAGAAAGGCATGTTCAGGATGTGTTGTCCTTTGTATTTCTTGAAGCATCAGGTGAATTGTAAAAAGTTCAAAGAGCTTCTTATTACTCCTGTAAAAAAAATGCGTGTATTATTTAATTACACATACTTAGGAAATTTATCTGTAATGACTTTGAGAGACAGCTTGTGTGTAAATTCAAGGAAATGGCATTTAAAAAAATAGTGGAGAAAATGGCTGACTAAAGGATTAAGATGCTGAGACAAATAAAAGTTTTTTTGAGATAGGCCTGAAGTGGAAAAGCACTAAAGGAAAAAAGAATATATTTTATTGTCCTGAAAATTGTACCATATTCACTATTACAGAATGAAAAATCTTATTTCCCCCACACCTAGAAAGAGAGCAAATACTTGATCATCTTAAGTAAGTTAGCTTTTAAAGTGGCAGGATATTGGTTTACCTTTGGACTTAGCTCTAAAATACTTTTCAACCACTCTCTTTATAATAGTGATTATAGTACTATCACAGCAAGCTAACACAGTAAATGAAATTAATTTCACTTTCAATCAAAATTCTATCTTATAATGTATTTCTTATTTCCTTGTCTAGGTATATTTACCTCTTGAGAGAAACTTTCAAATAATCTTATCTATCATCCAGTTAATACAAAAGGATTTATCTTTGTGGTCTTAAAGACTTATTTTTATTTTTTAAATATTTTTTTAGTTGTAGATGGACACAATGTCTTTATTTTATTGCTTTGTATGTGGTCCTGAGGATTGAACCCAGGGCCTCACGCATGCGAGGCAAGCGCTCTACTGCTCAGCTACAATCCCAGCCCCTTAAAGATTTATTTTAAGCCTTATTTGAACATCAGCTATTCCCAATCATTTTGTTCAAGCTCTGTTCTACTTCTTTAAGTCTGAAATGAAGCTAAGTTACAAAATACGTCAAGAAGAGTAAAACATTTTGGGCCCAAAGATATAATTGCACTTTGGGACTACCATATTTTGGTGATGGTGGGGCAGTTACTGGAGATTGAATTCAAACAAATGCTCTATCACTAAGCCACATCCCCTATCCCTATTTTTTGTTTGTTTTGAGACAAGGTATCACTATGTTGCCAGTGCTAGCCTTGAACTTGTGATCCTCCTGCCTCAACCTCCCAAATTGCTGGGATTACAGGTATGTGCCCTTGCATTCAGGGGAACTAGTTTTTAAAACTCCCATAAATTAAGAGATTAAAAAAGAATTAAATCTAGGTAATGTCAGTGCAGCTTCATGTCACCACAGGTCAAATGCAACAGGCTTTATTGAGAATTTATTGATTACAAATGAAGAGAATCATGGTATAGTCTGTGAAAAAAGGGAGACAGAAAATTGGTAAATTCCATTGATATCAGACCAAAACTAATAATCTGGTGAGTTGAGAACAAGGTTCTAATGTGACAATAATTTATTACATTATAATGGGCATGGTACCAAATAGAACTCATGAATCCATTATCTATATCTATAGATATTTTAAAGATGCATTATATTTACTATTTAAGCATACTGAGGCCTGGAGTAAAATATCCAAGTTCTCTACCATGAATATCATGAATGAGGGGATAGGACCAAGAGAAGAGATGAGCCAAAATAAAAATTTTAGTGTGATTAAGAGATGAGATGGGGAGGCTGGGATTGTAGCTCAGTGGTAGAGCGCTTGCCTCACATGTGTGAGGCCCTGGGTTCGATCCTCAGCACCACATACAAAACAATAAAATAAAGACATTGTGTCCATCTATAACAAAAAAAAGAGAGAGAGAGAGGAGATAGGTGTCTGGATGTGCCTCAAAACACTAGACTATACCAGATTCAAGGAAAATAGTTTAAAATCTATGTCCTTAATTTATAATTTAAAAACTGGTCATACCAATATTCAACTTAGAGGAAAGAAAAAAGAGCAAAGACAAAGTTCTGATTCTCACAATAAAATCCAAATCAGCAGTAGCAGGAAGCCCTAAGAGTTTCCTAATATAAACCCAGTTTACTAAAATCATTGAAAATCTTTTGCCTGCTTTATTCTCATTCCCTACACGTACTTTAGTATATTAATAATAAATTATAAAACATATTTTATGATCTTTTTATTTTCACCTGTGGTATTACAGAATACCAGTGTGCAATGATTTATTCTGATATTACCATTTGGCTACTAAAAACAACTTTTAGTTTCATATAATGCGTGTGGTATTTTAAGTTTGCTTAGCTGAACTGAACTGAGAAATAACAAGGTGTTCTAAGAGTAATGCTCTAATTCCAGTCTATCATTAAATACATGGTCTTAAATAAACATTAATATTCATGAATCTTTATTTTCTACACCCGTGGATCAGAAATTTTGACATAATAATCAAAGTTGAAATGGTATAATATCCATAAAGGCCTAATGATCATACTGAGATATCTTTCAATAAAAATATTAGAAGAAATTCTTACTTGATTTTAGAAAGTTTCTGTAGAATAATACTGAGCTTTTCTAGGATTTGAAGATCAAGCTTAGGCGTTCGAAGTAGTACAGAACAAGTACGAAAAAATAAAGTATTGCTACAGGCTTCCAGGAAAGGCTGCAAGGATTCTGAAAAACAAATTACCAGTGCTTTACTCTTAGAAGTAGCTGAAAAGGAAATTAAAAAAAAAAAAAAAAACTAGAGCCATGCAAATTATTCATAAATATTGGCTTGAATTTTCATTCTTTTATACTTAAGCTATGGAACAAAACTATCATTTGAAAAATTAAAACACCCACTGGCCCTTGCAGAATGTCACAAAAGAAAGAGAAAATTATTTCCCTAACATCAATATTCTATATTAGGCAAAATTCAGCAGAAATCCCATATTGGAAAGATAGGGAGAAAGTCATTTCTTCAATAAGCTCGTGACTATATACTTAGTTTAGATAACTGGTAATAGGAAGTTTTGTGGAAGTGGCAAATTAAAACAAAAACCTAAATTTAAGAAAATTGAATATTAATGAGAATGTACATAATCATTGGATAGGAAAGAACTTTTTAAGCATAAAAGCAAAAGAGGGCAAGATTCACAGAAGAAAGGACTGAAAAACATGTCAAAATAAAATTTTAAATACTTTTTAAAAAAAACAGTTGAATTAAAAAAATTAAAAGTCAAAGTCCCAGAAAACAAAAGGCGCCAAATGAAAGGGAAATGCTGAGTTTAGAAGGAGGAGGGTATCCCTTTATAATATAATTGCCACAAGACTGATACCATTACTACAAAAGACTTCACATAAATCAATTAGATAAGCTGTACCTAGTACTTTTAGTAGAGAGCAAAGGGCACAAACAACCAATTTACAATAAAACAGTACAAATATTCAATCTGAGAATAAAATAATAGGAATTAAACTTTTTATCTCAAGTGTGTATATCCTTTGATTCAGATCTCTAAGAATGTCTGAAAGAGATGTATGCAAAGGTTTATGAATATGAATCATGGTTTAAAAAAGCCCTGTTAGAGCTGGGTGCAGTGGTGTATGCCTGTAATCCTAGTGGCTCGGGAGGCTGAGTCAGGAGGATTATGAGTTCAAAGCCAGCTTCAGCAATGGCGAGGTGCTTAGCAACTCAGTGAGACCCTGTCTCTAAATAAAAACATAAAAATAGGGCTAGAGATTTGACACAGTGATTGAGTGGCCCTGAGTTCAATCCCCAGTACCATAAATAAACAAATAAGTAAATAAATGAAAATTAAAAAAATAAAAAGTCCTGTTAGAGTTGTTTTGAGTTTATTACAGAATAATGTATAAAAACTGCTTTTTAAGAGTAAGTCAGGGCTGGGGTTGTGGCTCAGTGGTAATGCACCTGCCTTGCACGTGTGAGGCACTGGGTTTGATCCTCAGCACCACACAGAATAAATAAATAAAGGTACTGTGTTCATCTACAACTAAAATAAAAATATTTTTTTTAAAAAGTAAGAAAGAGTAAGTCTGTGTCACTAGTTGTTAGGGAAACTCAAAAAGAAAACTTATACAAAAATGTTAACTTGTGGCCTTTCGAATAGCTTAAGTCTTTTATAAAAAGTCTCTGTAAAACTCAGATGCTCCCAAAATGAAGACAGACCTTATTCCAAATACAGATAAAGTTATCTGACATTAAAGATATAAAAACTTAGCTTTGCATTCATTTGCTTTTTTGGTCCATAAGCACAGCTTGAAAAGCTTACACATCAGTGCCTTGATAGTGTACTATTAAAATAAACCACGAGAACAACAAAATATAAAATAACAAATAAAACCTTAGGAATGTCTTGCTAACATAAAATGAAAGGTGATATATGCTAGCAGTGGAGCACTGAGAGACAATGATTATGATCCTTTGCACATAAACACACAGTACAACTGTGGTAACAAAGCTCATTACCTTCACAATAGTTGCCTAACCAAAGTATGGTCTAAATATAGTTCACTAAATCACACACAGTATGTTTTGTATGAGTGTATCTCAATCTTAGTTACATAGATTTTTCTTAAAGACTGAAAATTTAGGTTCATAGATAAGTGTATAATCCATAAAGAGAATTATAAATGTTGATTGAAATTTGGAGTCATTCATCTTATTTCAGATCCCGAGATGTGATTCATGTGAACTGCACAGAACAAAAGTTTATAATTTTTCATAGGGCTAGCAGAACTGAAATCAATAGGTAAAGAAAAATTATAAATTATGATAGGAAACCAAAATCAAGGGCTGGCGTGGGGCTGCTTAGATGTGCCACAGCTTCAGTAGTGACAGCAGCTCCCTCTGAGCTTGAGCTGGGCCAGCACCTCCCTCAGGAGACTGCTGCCATTATCCAGCCATTGCCCCAGGGTAACCATGTGCAAACAAAGGCGAAAGGCAGTGATAACAAATGAGGACATGTTGGAAGAGATGCAACAGGATTCCGTGGAGTGTTGGAGAAATATAACTAGAAAAGGATACTGAGGCTCAAATCAAGAAGGAGTGTGACAAGAAGTACAACCCCACTTGGCACTGCATTGTGGAGAGGAACTTCAGTAGTTATGTGACACATGAAACCAAACACTTCACCTACTTCTACCTGGGCCAAGTAGCCATTCTTTTGTTCAAATCTGGTTAAAAGCATGGACTGTGCCATACACCCAGTGGTCCTTCCAAAAATAAGGACTGCAGTCTAAATTCCAGATACCAAAGACTGAAATCTTTAGTCTTGCTAAGGGAACAGTTTGATCTTTGAGCATTTATTGTGTTTTGTACAGGGCATTCTCTGTACTAGTTTGCTGTGGTTATAAAACAATTAGCAAAACAGCTTACATTTGTATTTATTTTCTATTCCATACTTCTGTGCCCCATGTTTTTTTTTCCTCTCAATTTATTCCTTTAAAAAATAAATGGGGGATGGAGTTGTAGCTCAGTGGTAGACTGCTTGTCTAGCACGCATGAGGCACTGGATTCAGTTCTTAGCACTGCATATAAATAAATGATTAAAATAAAGGTCCATCAACAACTAAAAAAAATCTGTTGGAGATGTAAAAAAAAAGAAAAGAAACCAAAATCAATAGGTAAAGAAAAATTATAAGTCATGATAAGAAAGATCACCGAGGGTTCTTAAAATATCTAACATTATCTACAACCTATAATTTCAATGTTATAACAGTATCAATGTTTTCAATCTAAAAGCCTCAATAAAAAGCACACAAAAAAGTTATGTTCATTTGTTTGTATACTAAAAAAGCATGAAAATATATTTTATTTTTGTTAGGTCAGGTCAAGATCCAAAATGTCCAATTAGGGGGACCAGTCAGCAGCTGCAGAGCGGAGCTGCCAGCCAGATGCTGAGGGCACCAGTAGACACACCTCCTGTCAATCAGCGGGTTTTCCTGACCTATCCAGGAAGGACTCTGGCCTTCTCTTCCTGCCCTCAAGCCCTCCCCTTCCTGACCAGGCTTTCTTGAAATTCTCTGTGCACCGGAGCCCCAGCGCCATTCTCCTGGACACACTCTGATGGATGGGAGGATTCGGCCCGAGAGCGTGTATTCCAATAAAGTCTTGCCGAATGGCTTTAATTCATCTCCTTCTGGTCTAGTCTTTAAATGCCAAAACCCGGGAGGGTTTTGAACCTCCCCCGTACCGGGGTTGAGGCAAGCCCTCTGGACCGGGAGAACTCCTGAGCCACTCCCTGTCTTCCTCATCCAGACAGACAAGAGTGAGGAAGGGCCCCGTTTCCTCTGACTCCTCAGCTCCCCCCCCCCACAGGCCCATCCGGTAAGTTGCACGTGTGCGTGGGCTCTCTGTCTGCTTGAGGCCACGTGGACTGGGAAGACGTTCCCAATCCCCATGTTAGCCATTTGCTGCCGCCGTCCGGGCCCTGGGAAGTTCAAGAGACGCCTCAATTTTCCGCCTGGCCCCGGTTCTCCCGTGGACGCGAGCATTTTTGGGGACGCCTTTTTATGTTCCCGCTCACTCCCCGGGACCACTGAGAAGTCACAGGGAACCCCAACTCTTCTCTAGACCTCAAAACTCCACTGTACTATGGCTTAGGTAACGGACCAAAATGGCCTCCAAGGGGAACTTTTGATTTTCAAATCCTCACTGATTTGGCTAATTTTTGTCACCGGATGGAGAAATGGACAGAAATTCCTTTCATTGACGCTTTGTTGGAAAATGCGCTCTCGCCCCTCCCTTTTCTCTCATCTGTTCTGTCCTCTCAAGTTTTTCTCGCTAAAAGCCCCCTTTCCCATTCGCTCCTCTATCTCCTTCCTCGTGCGGCCGCTGCTCACAGACGCTGGGCTGCCTGCCTTGCAGCAGCCCCTCCCCCATGGCTTGCCACTGGGTGTTTGTGGGCTGCCTGCCTTGCGGCAGCCCCTCCCCTCACTCTCGGCTCCCCCCGAGCTGCAGCGCCTCCTTCCCGGGAGGCGGAGCTGGCCTCAGTCCCAGCGCCGGAGGGCAGAGACAGAGCGTTAGGCGGGGCCCGCCCACCCTGGGTTCCTGAGTCTCTCGCTCCGTCCGCGTGACGCTAGGGTGGACTGGTGTGGCTGCCACAGACCAGCGAGCCTCTCTCTCTCTCATCTATGGGCTGCCGGACCAACCACCCTCCGTTTTTATTTTTGCCGGCCGCCTCATTTTTCTTCTAAGACTCTTTCTTTTCTTAACTTCTAAGTACATAGTATCAAAAATTGGCACAGATAATAAGTGCTCACCAATTAAACCTAAAAAATGGATCCAAATATTTTTAATTCACATGATTTAAAAGGTTCAATTTAAATTGAGTAAACACAAAGGTTTATACATTCCTATATGAAGTTTTAAAGGATTCTACTGTTGCCTAAGTTCAAAAAATTTACAAGGATTGCTTTGAGATATGAACAGAAGGAATTAAAGATTCTAAATATGGTATTTATTGGAAGGAAAGAAAACATTTCTAATCAAAAGGTTTACAATTGTAATTAAACAAAAAGTTAACATCTAAATTTTTCTTTCAGAACTAAACTTAATGTAATAACATCAATGTAATTCTGGTTCTATATTAAATGTGTTCATATCTTCCAAGTATACAAGTCTTTAAAATAGAAGGTTTAAAAGAATGTTTTATCAAGCTGATGTTCTCCAAACTGAACTTGTATGGTATCCATTAATATCATTTAATGTTTTATAACTGAACCTATCAACAATAAGACAAGACTTTAAGTTATTTTTACATCAGAGTGATCTTTTAAATAAATGAGGACCTAATCTATTTAATATTCTGCTAAGGTTTTGCAAGGAGCCCTGTCTTACCTGAGATAGTTCTGTCTCCCAGCTTACTACAATGGCTTCAATGTAGACCAGACTCCAGTTCATTTAAAGATATGTTCAAAGGATTAATTTTGTTGTAAAGATCATTAAGACCTCAAACAGGGATATAATATGTAACTCAGCCAAACTTTGATAAAGCTATTACACAAACTAAATATGTTTTTACTTTTGTTAATTTTATTTTGTATTTTCCTTAAACTCTGACTATTGCCTGTTAATGTTTTACAGAGGTACTACTTCGAGAACAACCAACCCAGATTATTTTAAAATAAATCAGCCACCACCTATAGGATAGACCTTAAATTTAAAGCCCAGTACCCTTACTTTATAACTGATGAGATTGGCTTGCTGAGTGTTTAAGATCAAGACTTAAAAACTAAAATTAAATTAAGGGGCAAAAAAACCCAAAAAAAACCAAACCCAGTATTTGGCTTTTGCCCTTTGAATCAACCTGAATCCAAGGAATGAGGAAACTTCTCTGAAGCACTCTACACCTCTGGGCCGCAGGACCTCCTGATCAGGGAGATTTCTGAGACCATTAGAGAATTAAAGAGCCAATCAAATGCCATATGATGAACAGGAAGGTCACCGAAAAACTGTCCCTCAGGCTTCCCGGGGAAGCCACATAAGTGCCAGACCTCAACCTATCCAAACGCAGATGGCACTAGCAGAGATAACAAACTGCTCTCAAGTTCCTCAAGGATGCCTCCCAGGAGAACAAAAGGTGACTCTTAACAATAGGTAAGAACAAAAGTCAATTTGACTTGCTTCATCTTAAACACCTAGCAAAACCAAGAACACAGTCATTCCTGGGCATTTAAAATAGTTTAAAGATAGACATCTGTGACATTAAAAACTAAATACTATGTTTACACGCCTTGTCCTCTCCAGCCTTGTTATGGGGACTTAACTGTACAGTGAGGCTGAATTACCATGACTTGTTACCACCTCCCTTTCTAGGGCAAAAAGGGCTCCCTTGGCCCCCATTCACTGCCCCTGGGCTGGGGCAAGAGGACTTGATTATGCAGTAATTGCTACTTAAAAACTTAAACAAATTTCATTACAGAATAGACCAGCCTTGGACTCCCATATCGCTGGACTCCCACCAAACTCAAAATCTCTCAGCAGCCCCCGTCTTTTCCTGCTAATCAGTCATCTCTCCCAAGCTTCTGTTCCTACCCACAGGTGATGTTTCTACATTCAAGCAACCTGACTGACAAGCAGAGGCTCCCACACCCCTGCGTCTGCCTCCCTGCCTGACCGACACCCGAGCCATCTCCCCCTCTCAGCGCCCCCAAATCCACACAAAGTAGCCAGACCGAATCTGCTGTCCTATATCATCAAAAAGGCCGTGATGTTAGGTCAGGTCAGGGTCCAAAATGTCCAATTAGGGGGACTAGTCAGCGGCTGCAGAGCGGAGCTGCCAGCCAGACGCTGAGGGCACCAGTAGACACACCTCCTGTCAATCAGCGGGTTTTCCTGACCTATCCAGGAAGGACTCTGGCCTTCTCTTCCTGCCCTCAAGCCCTCCCCTTCCTGACCAGGCTTTCTTGAAATTCTCTGTGCACCGGAGCCCCAGCACCATTCTCCTGGACACACTCTGATGGATGGGAGGATTCGGCCCAAAAGCGTGTATTCCAATAAAGTCTTGCCGAGCGGCTTTAATTCATCTCCTTCTGGTCGTCTAGTCTTTACAATTTTATATGCGAATAAGGTCTTGGTATGAACACTCATTTAAAGGTTATTACAAAAAGTACCATATAAAATCCTAAGCATCGTCACATAAAAGTGAACTTCTTTTATGACCTCTGCAAAAAGCCCAGGTCATCCCAAAAATCTGAATATGTCAGTGAATTTAAAAAGTGTAGCTTGTAACAGTTTTGGTGGGGTTTTTTTGTATTTTTGTTTTTTTTTAACGAATTAAAAAGGTTCCCTGGCTTGAGTTGTCATCTCTTTTTTAAAGTTGTGAGACACATACGAAGTAGAGGAGAAATTGTTCTGGGATTCTTACATGAGTTAGATTTTAGATTGAAACACTGCAATTCTAGTATTTTTTCTAGTACTACAATATCCAAATTAATTGTATTTTTAAAAAATATTTTAAATGTTGATGGACCTTTATTCATTTATTTTATATGTGGTGCTAAAAATCGAACCCAGTACCTCACACATGCTAGACAAGTGCTCTACCACTGAGCCAAACCCAAGCCCCAAATTCATTGTACTTTTTAAGCTTAGAAGAATTTCAGTCTGAATAAACTTGGTGTTATGGACTGAATGTATCCCTCCAAAATTGATGTTACGATGTTGTGATAGTACTAGGAGATGGGATCTTTAGGAAGTAATTAGGTCATGAGGGTGGAGCTCTCATAAGTGGTATTATTGTTTGCTATAGTCTGAATATTTGTGTCTCCCCAAAATTCATATGCTGAACTCTAATCCCCAAAGTGATTAGATTACCACCAAAAGAGGGCAATCAGGTTGTCCTCTGACTTCTCTGAAGCAACAGTAAATGCCTTGAAGACAATGAAAACAATAATAGGAGTCCTGAACAAAAAACCCCAAATTACTCTACACAGCAAAGATCTTGTTAAGTATAAAAGCCTCAGGCTGACATTCTAAAAAACGTAATCACTCAGCATCTATAAAGCTTTGCATGCATGAGGCCCTGGATTCCATCCTAAGCAAACCACCTCCATAAAAAAATGGGGAAAAAAATGTTTATTTCTAAAAGGAAGTAAATTATAGTAAAAGTCCACCTAATTTTTTCTGTTAAATTAAATAATATAATAAACATTTCTGTAAAATAGTTCCCTCTATTCATCTATCTTTTCACTTGAATACAATCATAGAAAGATGTTTGAAATAATGTTCACCTAGTGTTAATTATGATTATTTCTAAATAATGAAGCTTATGATTTTTTAAAAAACCTGATGACTTCTACGTTTTGTTTCAATTTTTTAGTTTATTTATATTCAATTTTAAAGTTTTAATTAGCAAATGATAATTGTGCATATTTATGAAACAATGTGATGTTTCATTACATGTATACATTGTAGAATGATTAAATCAGGCTACTTCACATATCCTTGATCTCAAATATTTACAATTTTTCTTTTTTTCTTTTTTTTGGTACTGGAGATTCCCCAGCCCTATTTTGTGTTTTATGCAGAGACAAGGTCTCACTGAGTTGCTTAGAGCCTTGCCGTTGCTGAGGCTGGCTTTGAACTCGCAATTCTCCTGTCTCAGCCTCCCAAAGTGCTGGGATTACAGGCGTGCGCCACCACACCCGGCTACAATTTCTTTAGTGAGAATATTTTAAATCCTCTCTAAAAGAGAAATATATTTGGAAATATACAAAACATTATTAACTATAGTCACCATGCTGCGCAACAGATCACCAGAACTTAATCCTTCTGAAGTTTGCACTCCTTCATCAAAGTCTCCCTTTTTCCTATCTACTCATTCTCCCTGTCCCCAGCCTCTAGTAATCACCATCTACTATTAATTCATTTTTAGATTCCTTATATAAGTGAGATCATTGGGTATTTGTCTCTGTTCCAGGCTTATTTCACTTAATATAATATCCTCTCGGTTCATCCATATTGTCATAAATGACAGAATTCCCTGTTTTTTGAAGGTTGAATGTATATATACCATGTGTTAGCTTTTTGTTGCTTGTCAGTGTCTGATAAACATAACTTTAAAAAGATTTATTTTTGCTCACAGTTTCAGAGGTTTGAGTCTATGGTTGGCTGGTTCCAGGGCAGAATATTATGATGGAAGGATGTGAAGGAAGAAAACTTCTTAGCCAGGAAGTAGAGAAACAAGGAGAGAGGAAAGGGCCAGAGAAAAGATGAACTGGTCTAGGCAACACTCCCAGTGACCCAGCCCCCCTTCTAAATCGGTCCTACCCCCCAGAAGTCCATCCAGCCACACTGAATTGATTCATTTCATTAATGAGGTCAGAGCCCTCATGATCCAATAATCATTCCCTAGAAGCCTGCTGCACTGGGACCAGGCTTTCCACACATGAGAATATAGACAACTCCCTTAACATGCTGATTTCAATTCTTTTGGATATATACCCAGAAGTGGGACTGCTGAATCGTATGGTAATTCTATTTTTAATTTTTTGAGGAACCTCTATACTTTCCAAAGTGGTTGTACTAATTTTCAAAACCACCATAGCACACAAGGATTCCTTTTTCTTCACATCCTTGTCATTTGTTATTTTTCATTTAAAAAAAAAGTTTCTTTTTCTTTTTGGTACCGGGGATTAAACTCAGGGGTGCTCAACCACTGAGCCACAGCCCCAGCCCTATTTTGTGTTTTATGTAGAGAGAGGGTCTCACTGAGTTGCTTACCACTTCGCTGTTGATGAGGCTGGCTTTGAACTCGTGATTCTCCTGTCTCAGCCTCCCAAAGTGCTGGGATTATAGGCATGTGGCACTGCACCCGGCTTAAAATGCTTTTTACTTTCCACATTTTTCATTCATGCATAATAGTTGTACATATTGACAGGATTTGTTGTTACATATTCATACATGCATACAATATGACATTATAATTTGGCCAATATCACTCCCCAGGACTTCTTTCATCTTTTGATAATGACAATCTAACAGTGATGAGTGATATAATTCTAGTTAATGTGAATTTTCCTAATAATTAGAGATGTTGAATGTTTATTCATATATTACTTGTTTCCTGTGATTGAGTAGTTTGAGTTTCTTGTATATTTTGGACACTAATTGTGTTTTCAATAAATGACTTGCAAATACTTTCTCTCAATTTGTGGCTTGTCTTTTTGTTCTGTTGTTTCCTTTGCTGTGTAGATGTAATCCTATTAGTTTGATACAATCCTATTTGATTTTGCTTTTGGTGTCTTATCCAATATATCACTGTCCAGGTCAACGTCAGGAAGCTTTTCTCCTATATTTTCTTCTAGTAGTTTTACACTTTCAGGTTTATAAGGGATGGGATAGGATCTAATGTCATTCTTCTATATGTGGATATTCAGTTTTAGCAAAACCATTTATTTAAAAAACTATCCTTTCCCCACTATGTGTTCTTAATACCTTTGTCAAAAATTAATTGACCAAGGAGTTGGAGGTGTAGTTAAGCAGTAGAGCACATGCTAAGCATGAGCAAGGCCCTGGGTTCAATACCCAGCACAAAGAAGAGTAGGAGAAAGAGGAAATACAGGAAGGAAGGGAGGGGGAGGAGGAAAAAGAGGGGGAGGAGAAGGAGGAAAGGATGATTTTATTTAGAGACAGGGTCTTGCTAGGCTGGCTTTGAACTTGTGATCCTCCTGCCTCAGCCTCCCAAGCTGCTGGGATTACAGGCATGTGCTACTATGACCAGCTTCCATATTATTTTAAGAATGCCTTTTCTATTTCTGTGAGGAATGACAATGAAATTTTAACAGGGATTGCACTGAATTTACAGGTTGCTTTGGATAGCATGGATATTTTAACAATATTGATTCTTCTAACCCATGAACACAAGATACTCATTTATTTGTGCTATCGATTTCTTTCATAAATGTTTTATAGTTTTCAATATAAGATCTTTCATCTGCTTGGTTAAATTTACTCTAAGGGATGTTATTTACTTTGATGCCATTGTAAATGGGATTGTTTTCTTAATTTCTTTTTCAGATAAATTACTGATAGTGTATAAAAATGTTAATGATTTTTCTAAGTTGATTTTATAGCCTATAAATTTACTAAACTCTTTTATCAGTTCTAACAGGAATACTGGCCTGTTTTCAATTTCTAAATTGTAGTCAAACATGCATAAAATAAAATTTACCATTAACCATTTTAAAATGTACAGTTCAGTAGTATTAAAAACATTCACACTGTTACACAACAATCACCACCATCCACCTCCAAAACTTTTTCATCTTTTCAAACTGAAACTATACTCAGTAGAAAAATAACTCCTCATTTCCGGCTTCACCATACCCTACCCCCACTGGCAACCACCATTCTAATTTGTGTCATTCTGAATTTAACTACTCTAGGTAACTCATAAGCTGAATTATATAAGATTTATCCTTTTATGTATGGCTTATTTCACTTAGTATAATATATTCAAGTCTTATTCATTTTGTAGAATATATCTGAATTTCATTCCTTTTTAAAAGTTGAGTAATACTCCACTGTGTTTGTGAACATACCCACCACATTTCACTTGCTCCTTTCAAGATTCTCATTTTGACTTTTTTTTTTTTTATTTTTTTAGTTGTTGATTGACTTTTATTTATTCATTTGTTTATATGTGGTGCTGAGGATCGAACCCAGTGCCTCCCACATGTGAGGCAAGTGCTCTACCACTGAGCCACAACCTCAGCCCCTCATTTTGACTTTTGACAGTTTGATTGTAATGTTCCTTAGAAGTTAACTTTAGTCAGAAGTTATTTATTTGATGTTTCTGTGGGGAAACATGAGTCTGGGGCAGCCCAGTTAGCCATCATGCTGACATCCACCTTTGCTTGAATTTTAAAATAATGAGTACCCAGCAAGTTGGGAGGCTGAGACAAGAGGATCACCAAGTTTGAGTCCAGCAGGGCAACTTAATGAGACCCTGTCTTAAAATTAAAAATAAAAAGGGATGTGGATGTATCTCAGTGGTAGAGTACCTCTGGGTTTAATCTCCAATACCACAAAAAATAAATAAAATTTTTAAAAAATAATGAGCACATACAAATTTAAAAAAGAAAAAAAAAAGCACACACAAAAAGGATTTTCTGTAAGGAAAGAAAATTTTTAGTAAGTAAAATAAACCCCATTCCATGTATGAAATAAAGTCTATTTTGGTTCAGTTGGGAATATAATAGAATATTCAACTTATAATAGCTTAACCAAATATTTTTCTATATTGAAGATAGGTATTTCCTAGAACTGGTTCATGTGCAACACAATGCCATTAGAAATTCAAGATTCTTAGTTTCTGTCCTAACATCCTTGCTTTTATCCTCATGGTCAAAAGCTCCAGACAATAAAGGCCATAAATAAATGAATAAATAAGCAAACAAACAAGGGAGAGTGCAGGAACATGTGCCAATAATAGGAACATGTATCAATCATATCTGCCCTCACTTCTTTTTTTAAGAGACAAGGTCTCACTATGTTGCTCAGACTAGCCCTGAACACCTGAGCTCAAGTTATCCTCTTGCCTCTGCCTCCCAGGCACAGGCCACTGTACTCAGCTTGCCCCTTTTATAAGAAAGCAAAAGGTTTCCCAGAAAAAGACTTCCAACTTACTGGCCACAACTCTGTCAAGCAAGGAAGGCTGGGGATGAAACTTTGAGGTTTTGTAGCATCCAGGAGAGAGGCAAGTGAGACAAGGAGGTGAGAATGGAGATGGGGAGGCAACCCACAGTCTCTGCTGCAGAGATGTATATAGCCTCTTGAAACAATTTTTTCAATGCTTTTTTTGCGTCACAGTATTAGATCAAAGCTTGATGGAGGGTATTTAAATCTTTAATTTGAAAACAATTCCCTGAAGATACAATCTCAGTTAAAGTTCAATTTCTTTTTTTTTTTTTTAATGTTTATTTTTTAGTTGTAGGTGACAGAATATCTTTATTTTATTTTTATGTGGTGCTGAGGGTCGAACCCAGTGCCTTATGCGTGCTAGGCGAGCACGCTACCACTGCGCCATAATCCCAGCCCCAATTTCTTTCTTTTTTAAAATATTTTTTTGGTTGTAGATAAGACACAATACCTTTATTTTTATTTATTTTTATATAGTGCTGATAATCGAACCCAGTGCCTCATTCATGCTAGGCAAGCACTCTGCCACTGAGTCACAACCGCAGCCCCAGAGTTCACTTTCAATAATAAGAAAAAAGTGGCACTAAGGCTCCCTGTACCAACATTACACTAATACAGTATCTATTAGTGGGCAACTTAAAATACTTTAAAAGTCAATCTCTGAAATCCCTGCTTGTTTTCATCAGATTCTATTTGCATGGAATATCAATTTCCATCCTTTCACTTTCAATACGTGTATGTTTTTGCCTTGTCAGTGGGATGTATGTCTTATAGATAATAGGCAGTTTGGTCTTGTTTTTTAATCCAATCTGCTAGTCTGCCTTTTAATTGTAGATTAAGGCCATTAACATTCACAGTTATTATTGAAAAGTATTACTAATTTCTGCCATTTTATTGTATTTCTTGTTTGATCATTTGCATATCCTGTTCATCATTTGCATATCCACTCTTCTAGGGAGATTTATTCTTTCCCTTTCTCTCATGGTCATATTCATCTTCTTTTTTCTGAGTATAGGACTCCTTTAAGTATCTTCTTCAGTGCAGGCTTAGTGATCATAAATTCCTTTATTTCACCTGTGATTCTGAAGAATAGCTTTGTTGAACACAGCAATCTAGGTTGGCAGTTATTTCCACCCAGATCTTAAAATACATCATTCCCTGTCCTCCTGGCCTTTAAAGTTTCTTCTCAGAAGTCTGCTGTAATTCTAATGAGTTTGCCTTCATAAATTACTTGGTGCTTCTCTGTTGCAGCTTTAGTCTTTCTTTGTTCTATATTTCTGGCTTTTTAACTATAATATGATGGAGAAGTTTTTTTTCTGGTCATATCTATTTGGGGTTCTAAGTACCTGGATGTCCATTATCGTAATTTTCTGCTGTTATTTTACTAAATAGGTTTCCTATGCTATTAATCTGTATCTCTACTCCTTCTTCTAGACCTATGAATCTTTTTAAATAATGTCCCAAAGATCCTGTATATTCTGTTCAAAGATTCTTGGGCTTTTTTTTTCTTTATTACTGTCTAAATGTTCTAATTCATCCCTTTTGTTTATAAGCCCTAAAATCCTGTCTTTTGCTTGATCTAGTCTATTGATTAGGTTTTCCAGTAAGTTTTTATTCGACTTAAGGTTTTCCTTTTCAAGATTTCTCATTGTTTTTTCTCACAATTTCTCTCTATTGAATTTCTCATTCATATTCTGCACTGTCTTCCTTAATTTACTCAATGTTCTTCTGTGCTCTCTTAGAAATTGGTTGATCTTTTTTATAGTCATTCTTTTCAATTCTTTATCCAGTATTTCATACACTTCAATATCTTTGGAGTCTGTTTTGTTATTGTTGTTGTTGTTGAGAGTAAATTTTAATTTATACTGTTCTGAGAGTAAATTTTAATTTATACTCTCAGAAATGCTTTTTAGCAGCTTTCAAAAAGCAACAACTATGCGCCTGATGACATCTGTCATAACTGAATTGATGATGCATCTGGGAGAGGGACACAAGAGGAGAAGAGGGGGAAAAATCACTCTGAAGGACCACTAATAGTATTAACTCAAGGCCTGCTGCTGAGCTGGGGTAGAGTGCTTGAGTAGCATGTATGAGGCACTGGGTTCAATTCTCAGCACTGCATATAAATAAATAAAGGTCCATCAACAACTAAAAAGAAAAAAAGCCTACTGCTTCTAGTCTGATGAAAGATCAGTCTTTTTACGTTTCCAATTCAACACAAATATCTCATTTACACAAAATGCCATTAAAAAATACTAGAAAAATGAAAATTTAAAAATGGCATAGAAAGGGCTGGGATTGTAGCTCAGCGGTAGAGCGCTTGCCTCGCATGCGTGAGGCCCTGGGTTCGATCCTCAGCACCACATACAAAGCAATAAAATAAAGACATTGTGTCCATCAACAAAATATTTTTTAAAAAATGGCATAGAAAATGTTTAATTATTATTGGATTTAATAGAGAGAAATTACTACCAAATTACTCCACAGGATTCCAAAAACCCTCAGTTTCTGTATTGACCTACTGAAGATCCAGTCCACTGATAACTCTTCCTGGTGGGGAAGGGGTGGAACACTACAAACACAACCCTTTAAAACATGACACTCCACTCACAGCTGATACCCAAAGCCTACTAGTTAGACAAGATCAACCATCTGCAAATAAATTCTACTGAGATTTCTTTTCCTACATCTTTCTTTCTGTATAATCTTAAATAAAATGGTATGTAAAATTTATACAAATTTATTTATACAAAGTGAAATGATGAATCCAATCTCAAACCTAGACAGACAAAAACAATTTAAAAAAAAAAAAACCAAACAAATATTTATTCCATTTTGATCTATTTCTTTAAGTGACTACTACCAGGTACTAGTTCTCCATTTAAATTGGGGACTATATAAAGCAAATGAATATGCTTCAGTCATATTTCAAAAGATTTGCCATTTCTAATCTTCTAAAACTTTCTTGTCACTAAAATAACCATAGAGCTTTCATAGAAATCAGCAGGAGAAATTGGTTTGTTTATTCAACCTGAGTAAGAGTTGGATTTGAGAGTAACCTGAACAAAGGCAAACAAATGCAAAAGACTGAACACCTGTTGACTAATCTAATACAATTTATCCAAATGTGAATTTGTGATGCCACAAAGTCATTTCACCTAAGTAGGTCAATTATTTCATAAAATTATTATTTAATTTTCCTTTGGCCACAAAGAGAAAGATTTAATCTGTTAGAGATATTCAGAAAGATGTTTCTGAAAAACAAACCTTTGAGTCTGGTAGAATTTTCCTTATTAAAATAAAAAATGTCTGCAAAACAGTTATAAGTCTAGTCACTTAAACAAGTAATCTTAGTAATCTTTAAACTTTTTGTTCTATATACTAAACCCCAAGATTACTCATGTAGGTGGTCAGATCCTGAATATAAATCTAATATCTGAACAGTTACAAATGGCTATATATATTGATAAAATATATCAGAAAACAAACGATATTTTGGAGTAGGAGAAAAAAATCTTGGAAACCTAATTACACTACTATGGTAGAATAAGCCTTATGTCTAGAGTCAAAGACTCAATTTTACATCACGTATCAACTTGTCTAGCTGTAAATTCCCTGAAGAACTTACGTATTTTTTCTAGGTTTCAGTTTCCCTACCAGGCCTCCTTCAAAGAAAAGCAGGACTATATACAGGAATGAATTGAAAATGTAAAGCCATATACCAAACGCACCTAGTTAGAAGCATACTCATGCTTTGTACTCAACAACTAGGGAGCTGCCCACAACAGCATCAAATTCATAGGTCACTTAGTACCAGGAGGGGCAATGACTTTCTAATTTGAGATTCCACCTTTGAAAGGCATAAATATTTTATTTTTAGAAGTGTTGTAAAGGAATAGAATACTACAAATGAAAAAGAATTATTTAAGCAAAATGGCTACTTGTCACACATCAAGAAGTTACATGAGATTCAAAGAGCAATAACAATTAAATCATTTATGTTCAGCATTCCTATGTAATATGTGTTAAATATAAAAGCCACAAAGAAAAAAAATCCCACAGACCATAAAAATATCAAAAATATGAGTTAAATAGATTGGCCACATACATAGCCAAAGTATTGCTGCCCTGTCCTCAATTCTTCTAATAAAACAGTAAAGAACAGGCAACAATAGGTACATATCTCTGTCATTATTCTCACTTTAGCTAAATATATATTTGATGATCTCACTCCCCCATGAGCAAACAAGGATTATATGATTGGATCTCTTAGAACAACAGGACAAAAGAGAATAGAGAAAGGTCCAAATATGTAACATTTGCCGTGTACCCACATAACTAATGACTACTGGAAATTGTGCTATTAATGAACATCTGGAGAAAAGGTTAGGTTTTTAACTTAAATAATATTGCTAACTCAATTATTCAACTGTCAAAATTATTTTTAAGAATTTAAATTACATATCATAGTATCTGATATGTGAAGTTACACACTCAGACTAGAAGAGACAGAAAAACATTACACTTTGATTCTTTTTACATTTATAAAATTTAAAGACTTACTAGATTCTACTGTCATCTGAAGCAAACTATCAATGACATTGGATAGGAGTCCTTTATTGGATATTCTCAAATGACCTAATATTACTGGAACTGCTTGATACTCCAAAAACAACATTTTCCCTTCATCTGTCTTCAAATCCAAACAGAGAGAATCAAATGCCTGAGCCAGGTAATCAGCTGAAAAACATAGTGAAATCATCTGCATATCAGTAGTAACTTGGTAATCAGAAAGGTAAAAAGAACATCATCACTTTAACAAAATCAAAAGAGAAACAATGAAAAACTCAATGATAAGAGATCACAGGCTAAATTTAGATTAATTTCCCCTTAATTTATTAGAACTCAATGGGGAGAGGAGAGAAAAGGCATTACATTATGATAGAGTAAATTTCCTTCAGAATTATCATATTTTAGTACTGAAACAACAAATAAGGCCTATTTCTTTCTTGTACCAAGAAAGAAAACATGATTAATATTAAATACTACAAGGAGTATTTATTTTCTATAATTGATTATGACTGTTATACACTTCCAAAAAATTTAAACAGTATTAATATTTCTGTCTTCACTTCTTTCTGAATAGTTATTTCAAAATGTGACTTTATACAAACTTGCTGAATGGATTTTAAACAAAGATTTCTGTCTCCGGCTAAAAACTAGATATTTAGACCACTAAAAAAAGAAAGACAAATTCACAAATCTGGATATGCTCTGGTGTGTTACTTTTCTTGATACATCTGTAAATAAGAATGGCAGCAAGATTTTACCAAGGCCAGCACTATAATGACACCTGTCAGATCAGATTCCCTTAAAGATCAGAATTCTCTCAAAGATGTTCCACAGGTAACTGGGCAAGCTTCTAAAGTCAGGATTGAGAAGCACTAATTTAACTAGAATCAGTACAAATAAAGTATTAGATACTTTTATCATTATACTTTAATATGCCACACAAACCCAAGTCACTACTGTTAAGTTTTCTAAAATTCTCCTTTCAAAACTCTTATTAAAAGGAATGAAAAAAAGTTATGCTGTTCATATAATACTGAGGTTTTTTTTATTGAGATTTCTACTCTAAGGAGAAAGAAGAAGAATGACTTGAAATGCTCTCAAAGTCTGACAGAATCACCAGATGATATTTATTGTCTTCTTGGTTTTGTGTCGCATTTTCTTCAGCTTACATAAATAATAAGGAAACAACTAAAACCGTAGTTATTAGGAGTAAGAAGTTGAGAGTAACTTGAATGAAATTAAAATATATCTTAAAGTTTTTTGAGAAATCAAGATCTGTGCCTCTGGATCCATTTATAGTATACTCCTTTTTCTTTCTGGTAGAATTTAGTTTAAGGAGCATTAACATCATTATATTTAATTTTGTAGCTAAAAAATAATTACTGAAAATAAAAGTATAGTAGAACAAAGTTGCTAGATTGTTTAGATTTGCCTTATTTAGAATATATATATAAATATATATTTAGCGATTACAGAGTATACATGAATTATAAACTACAAGGAACAGAAGTTTTACCACAGCACCACCTACTGCATTTAATACAAATTGCTTCATTTATTAATATATCACCTGACAAGATTAAATAGGCTGAATGCTACATAGAATTTTTCTTAAAATGTACAAGCTTAAGAAATTATTCTTTAAGGGTTTTAGCGGGTAGAAAAATAGTACTTGACTATTTTTTTCATGTTCTCATTTGAATTTCTCTAATAGTGAAGGTTTTTCTAAAAACAAGACCAATTTATCTTCCAAAAGAATATTTTTAAAATATTAATTATAAGTAATTATATCAAACCATTTATTTTCCTAAATGTACTATATTATTGAGTCTTTTAACAAGGTCCTATCATTCAAATGTTACCTTTATATTCTTTACCAAAAGTCAATCTGTTGATCTTAATCAGTGTAAGATAAGGTTTTCTTTTATTTAGTCTATATGACAGCTTTAAAAAGTAATTAGAGGGGCTGGGATTGTGGCTCAGTGGTAGAGTGCCTGCCTCACATGTGTGAGGCACTGGGTTCAATCCTCAGCACCACATACAAATAAATAAATAAAGATATTCTGTTCATCTACAACTAACAAAAATATTTAAAAAAAAAAAAGTAATTAGAAACTCTTCACCATAATTGCCATCTAAAGATGAGCTCCATTGCCTGGTTCTGAACCTAGGCTAACTCTATGCTCTTAAAAGGGTGCAGAAGAAATGACACTGTTGCTCAGGATCCAAGCCTCAAGAGCTCTTGCATCTCCCACTTTTCAGCTAGGAACTTTTCTGCCGACTGGAGAAAGGCCAACCAAGAACAGGCAGCCCAGCCCAGAATAACCAGTCAGTTGAGTCTAGCCCAAATTACCAATCAGCGAAATTGTGAGGTAGTAAATAAAATGTTGTTGTAAGTCCCCTAAGTGTTTAATTGTTTATACAGCAATAAACAGCTAATGTGATAACCTCAGAATACCTTAATTCTGACCTCGAGTAAAATCAACTCTTAAAAATAATAAAAATAATAATGATGTCTGTTGATATTAATAATAGTTACTACTAAGCTAGAATCTAATATAGCTGGGCATAGAGGCACATGCTTGTAATCCCAGAGACTTAGGAGGCTGAGGCAGGAGGATTGTAAATTCAAAGCCAGCCTGGGCAACTTAGTAGAACTTGTATCAAAATTAAAAAACAACTGTTTGTTCTTTCAGTTCTACCAGTTTTTGTTTCATGTTATTGGTACATAAAGGATTATGATGTTCTCTTGATGATACGACCACTTAATCATTATGAGATGACCCTCATCTCCAATCATAGTCTTTGCTCTGAAAGTTACTTGGTCATCCAGAAAAGCTTATTAGCCTTTTAATTAAGGTATTTATCTTCTTTGTTGGCATTTTAGCTATACCTCTTTTCTTTTTTTTGGTACTGGGAATTGAACTCAGGGGTATTCAACCACTGAGCCACATCCTCAGCCCTATTTTGTGTTTTATGTAAAGACAGGGTCTCACTGAGTTGCTTAGCGCCTCGCTATTGCCAAGGCTGGCTTTGAACTCGTGATTCTGTCTCAGCCTCCCAAAGTCCTGGATTACAGGCATGCACCACCACATGTGGCTACCTCTTTTCTTTTATTGGCTTTTTCACTGGCTGTTTTAGGTTTTATATATGAGCATCCTTGAATTAATAGTTTGCTTTTTTCCGTAGTCATACTTCATAGCTCTTTACAGATGATTAGCATGTCCAATAATGTACTGAACAAAAATGGTGACAAGGAGCACATAATTCCCTCCTGTTTCATTTCCCTGTTTTAAATAATACTCTTTATTGTGTTTTTGCCATTTTATAGTTCATCAAGAATGAACATGACATTCTATCAAGCTATGTTGATATATGATTGATATATGTTGATATATGTTGATATATGATTATGTTGATATATGATTTTGAATATTTTTCTTAAATGATTAATGGTTAACATTTTTTCTTGTACTAATGTGGCGGTGAATTTCTGGTATCAACCTTATTGGATCTGATGAATACACACATTTTTAAATGTGTGGCTATGGTCTGATAAAAGTTTATTCATCTATGTATGTGTATAAACACATAATTTCTTGAGATAGGACTGCAATAAGCTTTACTTAGGGCTAATTGTGCCTATCTTTTATTTTTTTGATACCAGGGATTGAACCCAGGAGCACTTTACCACTGAGCTTTATCCCTATGCTTTTTTTTTTTTTAATTTTTTTCTTTTAGTTGTAGATGGACACAATGTCTTTATTTTATTGCTTTGTATGTGGTGCTGAGGATCGAACCCAGGGCCTCACGCATGCAAGGCAAGCGCTCTACCGCTGAGCTACAATCCCAGCCCCTATCCCTATGCCTTTTTAAATTTTGAGACATGGTTCACTAAGTTGCTGAGGGTCTTGTTAAGTTGCTGAGGCTGCCTCAAATTTGTGATCCTCTTGCCTCAGTCTCCCGAGTCGCTGGGATTACAAGCATGAGCCACCATGCCTGGCTCATAAATGACCTTTCAAACAGTTCCCAGTCTATTATAATTTTGAGAACCATAACTAAGCAAAAATAACTAAGAAGGCAGAATTATGACTTTTTGTTTTTTCATTAGTTCTACACCATTAGGAGTAACTACACAGAACATACTTTAGAGAAAGTAATCAAATAAATTATTGTGATTGCCCATTCAAAGAAACCACCATTCTGGGTTATACAATTTAGCAAACACAATAGATATAAAACGGATATATTTACTGCTTGACTGTACTGGTATGACTCACTTTGACAAAAATTCTCATATTTAATGATCCAGAATGATAAATGGTTACAGGTAATAATTTTAAATATGTCAATTAAGCTGAGATTATATGTAATTAAGCTGCACACCTATAATCCCAGCAACTGAGGAGGCTGAGGCAGGAGGATCACAAGTTGAAGCCAGGCTGGCAACTTAGTGAGGCACTATCTCGAAATAATAAAAAAAAGGGATGGGGATATGGTTCAGTGGTAGAACACCCCTGGGTTCAATCCCCATTATTGGAGGGAAAAAATTATGTCAATTTTGGTTGAAGCATTTCTTTCTTTCTCTCCCTTCTTTCCTCTCCCTCCTTTCATTTCTTCTTTCCTTTGCAGTGCTAGGGATTGAGCCCAGTACATCAAGTATTATTTTTAGTTGATTCATTTCTTTAAATATCAATTCATTCATTCATATATACCAAGCACCATGCTAGGTACAGGGGAATAAACAAAACAAGTTTTTATCCTCAGTAAGCTTACAAACTAATGCAGGGTTGATAAGCTTTTTTGGAATAGGGCCAGGTAATAATTTTATAAACTTTAGAGGCTACAAGTCTGTGTAGCTAACTACTCAGCTCTGCTGTTGAAGGGCAAAAGGAGTCATAGACAAGAGATAAAAAACAAGCTGTGCGAGAAAATTTTATTTACAAAACAGATGGTGGATCTGATATGCTCTATAAGCTACAGTTTGTCAACTTGGTTGTCTAGCCGAAAATAATAAACTAACTAGCAATTCCAATTTATGTGGCAAATGTAACAACAGTTCTAAGAGAAGGGTGCTATTAGAACATGATCTAAGAAAATCAACAAAGGCTTCTGGGAGGAGGCAATAATTCAACAAAGATTTGGTTTTCTTAAATTCAGCAAATAAAAGTTGATTTTTAAATAATGTGCCACCATTACTAAATAACCCAAAATCTCATTCTGAAAATTTAGAACATATTTTATTATAAGATAATTGCTTTATTATATGTTTCTCTCTCCTGTTTACTAAAAATTATTCTGTAAGCATGCTTAAAAGCTTACCTTGAGTAACTGTTTTAAGAACAATTAAGGTTGACAAAAATCTCAATGGCAAATTGGAGTTCTTAAAGAAAGCAGCCGTCTTTGGTTTATTTTCCACAGAATGTTCTAAAGAATTATCCTGAATTCCTTTAATTACTACACCTTTAAATATATCTTCACCCAATCTTCTCAATGTTGATGTCATAGTTGAATGCTGTTAAAAATATGTACAATCTTAGTATACTTGTTCATGCTCAGAAAACATCTATTTTAAATATTGCAATCAAATTAATGAACTAAAAGTAAATGAATTTCTTCTTAATTAAAAAAGTGAGCCCGGTGCAGTGGCACATTCCTGTAATCCCAGTGGCTTGGGAGGCTGAGGCAGGAGGATCACAAATTCAAAGCCAACCTCAGCAAAAGTGAGGTGCTAAAGCAGTTCAGTGAGATCCTGTCTCTAAATAAAATACAAAATAGGGCTGGGGATGTGTGGCTCAGTGGTCGAATGTCCCTGAATTCAATCACCAGTACCCAAGCAAAACAAACAATTGAAAAATACACAAGCCTAGAAGGTGACTACAATCAACTTAATAGAAACTAACTATGTGTATTTTTCTAAAACATGAAAAAACAAGATAAAGCTATATTTCTGGAACAGAGAACCATCAAAGGAAGAGTGGTGGACTGCTTGCTCTCTGTTCATCATTGTTCCACCATCACTAACCACCAGCTCCTCAGGTGCACCTTACTGTACTTGATAGGAAATGACCATCTAGATTCTCACTGTCTTCAGTTCACTCTGACTATAAATGTCCTCAGTGACTCTGAAAACTGAACAATTTCAAAAGAATAAAATACTAGGTTAGAATCATGGAGAATTCTCATGGAAAACAAAGTAAAACAAGAAAATAGGCAAAATATGAATGATGGCCAGAACAAACTACCTCTAAAATAACACAGGACCTAGCAGTATTCCATATATCCTCCAATAATCAAATGAAAGAAAACCATTCCAGAGTGTTGCAGATGAGTATGCTTAAGCCAGACTTACAAATAACTTAAAATTTCCTTTGTTGTGCTGGGTGTGGTGGCACAAGCCTGTAATTCCAGCACTTTGGGAGGCTGAGACCAGAAAATTGTGAGTTCAAAGCCAGCCTCAGCAACAGCAAGGTGCTAAGCAACTCAGTGAGACCCTGTCTCTAAATAAAACACAAAATAGGGCTGGGGATGTGGCTCAGTGGTCGAGTACCCCTGAGTTCAATCCCTGGTACCAAAAAAAATTTTAAAAATCCTTTGTTATGATTCTAATTCTTCAATCCTATGTCACTGAGTTTTATGATAGTTACCTGCCTCTGAATGGGGATTTGTTAACAATTGGTTCCCTACTCAATTAGAAACAGACATAGTGAGATTTTGTGAGTATCAAATGCCAAATGACTGGGTGGCACAAGCAGTGTAATCTAATTCAAATACACTGCTAATAAGAGTATAATATCATTAGGAAAAAGTAATACACATGAGATTTTTGTTATTGTTGGGGGGTGGGAGGGACAGTACCAGGGATTGAACTCAGGGGCACTCAACCACTGAGCCACATTCCCAGGCTTATTTCGTATTTTATTTAGAGACCAGGTCTCACTGAGTTACTTAGCACTTTGCTTTTGCTGAGGCTGGCTTTGAACTCGTGATCCTCCTTCCTCAGCTTCCTAAGCTGCTGGAATTACAGGCATGTGCCATCACGTCCACCCACACATGCGATTTAAAATCTCAATTTAAAATGAAATATTTGAAGATTATTATAGTAATTATGTTAAAATGACAAGATTAAGGAATTCTACTTATTTTTTTTTTAAATATTTTTTTTAGTTGTAGATGGACACAATGTCTTTATTTTATTGCTTTGTATGTGATGCTGAGGATCGAACCCAGGGCCTCACACATGCGAGGCAAGAGCTCTACCGCTGAGCTACAATCCCAGCCCTCTACTTATTTTTGTTTAAAAAATTATCTAATGATTTATACTACTTCTATAATTGGAAAATAACCTGTTTTTTATTTTTCAAATATGTGCATGCACATTATTTCTCTTTAATTGAAGAAAAGTAGAAAAACCACAAAAAGTTTTTTTTAATTATTGCTGAGGCTTTACCTAAGGATCTGAAACCAATACTGGCCCAAAATGTACAATCACTCACCACACCAAAAATAAGGAAAGCCTCAAAATGAAAAAAGAGAATCAATAGCTGCCAATCCCAATATATGACAAAGTATCAGAATTAACCAACAAAGAATTTAAAGCAGCTGATAAAATGAGCCTTTATAAACACTTTGAGGAAATCTCATCAAAGAACTTTAAAGTCTTAACAAAGAAAATACAGAAGAAAAAGCCAAGTGGAAATTTTAGAACTGGAAATACAATAAACAATAAAAACTTAGTGAATAGCCTGGGTAGCAGAATGAAGGAAACAGAGAAAGAATCAGTTAATTAGAAAATAAAACAACAGAAAATAGCTAATCTGAACAAAACTAAACTGAAAAACAAGCAAATAAACAGGATGTTGAGAAATTAAGAGTATAATAAGAAATTTAACAATCATGTCATAGAGTCCTCAAAGAAAAGAAAAATCAGGTAGTTAGGAAAATACCTGAGGAGCTGGGTTGTGGCTCAGTGGCAGAGCACTTGCCTAATAGGTGTGAGGCACTTGCCTAACAGGTTTGATTCTCAGCACCACATAGAAATAAATAAAATAAACGTATTGTGTTCATCTACAACTAAAATATATATATATATATATATATATTAAAAATAGTTGAGACATAATGGATACAAATGTCTCAGACATGGCAAAAATAATATGTAAAGATTAAAGAAGCTGAGCAAATCCCAAACAGGATAAATCCAAAGAGATCAACACCAAGACCTCATAGTCAAACTTAAGAAAACTACCAAAAGAAAGAAAGAAAAATGATACGTTACATGTATGAGGAAAATAACTCAAATGATAATATATTTCTTATCAGAAACCATGAATGTGAGAAGGAACTGGCACATGTCTAAAAAGCCATTAAGTTAAAAAACAAAAACAAAAAAATAGAAAACTCCCATCCCCAAATCCAATTCCCAGTAAAAATATCCTTCAGAAATGAAAGGAAAATCAAAATGTCCAAATGAAGAAAAATAGGGGGATTTGTCATCAGCAGATCTACTCTAAAAAAATAGAGGTTCTCTTAAACAGAAAGGAAAGGATAAAAGAACATAATGAAGAAGAAAAGAACACAAAAAGCAAATATATACAACAGACTTTTATTCTCTTCTTGAGTTTGTAAACTGATGGTGAAGCAAGAACAATAACATTTCATGCGGTTCTAATATAGAAGAAATATATACATATTTTTTTTTATTTTTAATTGTTTTGGTACTGGGGATTGAAGCCAGGGGCACTTAACCACTGAGCCACACCCCCAGACCTTTTTATATTTTATTAGAGAAAAGGTCTTGCTGAGTTGCTTAGGGACTCACTAAGTTGCTGAGGCTGGGTTTGAACTCCTGATCCTCCTGCCTCAGCCTCCAGAGTCACTGGGATTACAGGCATGCACCACCATGCCTGGCTACAAAAGAAATATTTAGCATGATTATATTATAAATGAGGGAAGTTAAGGGATGAAAAGAGATGTCACATCTATTTTACTCAAACTAGTAAAATGATGGTATCAGACTAGTAAGTGATTCATATATAATGTAATACCAAGAACACAAAGCTACACAAAGAGATATACTCAAAAGATTATGGATAAATGAAAATGGAATTCTAAAAAATGTTCAAGCAACCGACAAGACAGCAGGAAAAAGAAACCGAAGAAATAAAAAACAGATAAAACCAACAAACAAGAAATATGGTGACAGGGCTGGGGCTGTAGCTCAGTGGCAGAGCACTTGCCTCTCACCTAAGAGGCACTGGGTTCAATCCTCAGCACCACATAAAAGTAAGCAAATAAACTCAAAGCATGCTGTCCATCTACAACTATAAAAAAAATTTTAAAAAAAGAACCAAGGTGACAGTTTAAGCCTTAACATGTACAATTGTACAAATTAAACACCAAATAAAACACAGATTGACAAAACTGATTTATAAACATAATCCAGTCATATGTTATCTACAAAAACTCATTTCAAATGTAAAAGTATATTCAGGTCAAAAGTAAAAGAATGGAAAAAGATATAACTTGAGAACATGAATCAAAGGAAAGCAGAAGTGGCATTATTAGTTTAAGTGATTTCATAAGCAAAGAAAATGACTAGGAAAAAAGGACTTTATATAACAATAAAAGGGTTAATTCATCAAGAAGACATAACAATCCTAAATATATATGGACCAAGCAACAGAGATATACTATATGAGGCAAAAATGAATGGAAATAACAGAAGAAACACAAATTTACTACTAAAGCTAGAGATTTTAATACCAACTCTCAACAATTGGTAGAACTAGATAAAATATCAACAGAGATAAAACAACTTACAAATACCAACAAAACAACCAAACCAGAAGAACAGAAAGATCTATAACAAACTTCTAAAAAATTCATGGGTCATGATATGAAAATACAACATATCAACATTTGTAGGACATGATTAAAGCAGAACTGACGGAAAAACAGCACTAAATGTATATATTAAAAGAGGAAAGTCTTGAATCAATAAGTTTTCACTTCATTAACATAGAAAAGGGAGAGCATAATAAATTCAAAGCAAGTAAAAGCAAGGAAATAATAAAGATAGCAAGAAGAAATCAACAAAATTGAAAACAGAAAAACAACAGAAAAATCAACCAAGAGATAATCCTCTGAAAAAACAATGAAAAAGATAAACTTCTAGGAAAAAAAAAAGAAAGAAAACCCAAATTCCTATATCTGAAATAAAGTAGGACTATCACTATAGACACTGAAGATTTCAAAAAGATAATATTGTGATAAACCCTACACAAATAAACTTGACAAGAAGGCAAAATGGTTCTGTTCCTCAAAAAGCACAAACTAGCCAGGCACACCTGTAATTACAGCAGCTCAGGAGGCTGAGGCAGGAGGATCACGAATTCAATGCTAGTCTCAGCAAAAGCGAGTTGTTAAGCAACTCAGTGAGACCCTATCTTTAAATAAAATACAAAATAGGGTTGAAGATGTGGCTCAGTGGTCTAGTGCCCCTGAGTTCAATATCCCTAGTACTGGCCCCCCTCAAAAAAGTACAAACTACAAGTCACCAATATGAATTATATAATTAGAATAGTCCTATAACTCTTAAGAAAAATAAATTCAAAATCTCCCCAGGGGCTGGAGTGGTAGCTCAGTGATAGAACACTTGCCTAGCATGCGTGAGGCACTGGGTTCGATCCTCAGCACCACATAAAAATAAAAGTACCATGTCCATCCACAACTAAAAAAAAATATTAAAAATAAATAAAACCTCTCCCAAAAGAAACACCTAGATCCAAATAGTTCATGTGCAGAAGCCTACCCAATATTTAAAGAATTAACATTAACTATAAAATTTCTTCCAGAAAATATCAAGGATGAGACAATCTCATTTTTATAAACCTAACATAACCCTGATTCAAAACCAAAGCTCAAAACAAAGAAAACCACAGGCCAATATTCCTCATGAATGTAAATAAAAACAATCTTTAACAAATACTAGCAAACAGAATTCAGCAATAAAGAAGAAGAATTGAACACCACAACCAAATGGGCTTTATGTCAGGGATGCACAGCTGATTGAATGCTTAAAAGTCTATGTAATCTACATTATATGACCTTATCAATCAATACAAACAATTCATTTGAAAAAATTCAATAATAAACCCATTCATAACAAAACCTCTGAAAAACAGGAATCAAGGGGAATTAAATTCATAAAAAGCATCTATAAAAATACTATGTTAGCCAGGCGTGGTGGTGCATGCCTGTAATCCCAGCACTTTGGGAGACTGAGAAAGGAGAATGGCAAGTTCAAAGCTAGCCTCAGCAACAGCGAGGTGCTATGCAACTCAGTGAGACCCTTCTCTACATAAAACAAAATAGGGCTGGGAATGTGGCTCAGTGGTCAAGTACCCCCAGGTTCAATCCCTGGTACCAAAAAAACAAAAACAGAAAACAAAAAACAACAACAAAAATACTATGTTAATATATACTTAATTGAACAGACTAAATGATTCCCCCTAAGGTGGAGAATAAGGCAAAGATACTTGCTCTGACTACAATGTACAATTAGTATAGTGCTAGCTAATGCAATAAACTTTGAAAAGGAAACTAAAGGCATACATATTAAAAAGGCAAACAAAAACAAAAGCTACTGTGTTTATATTTGAGATAACATGACTATCTATATAGAAAAATCCCAAGGAGTCTTTAAGAAACTCCTAGAACTACTAAAGTCAAAGTCACAGGACACAAACAGAAAAATCAATTATATTTCTATATGCTATCAACAAACATATGGACATCAAAATTAAAAAGAATACCAATTAAATCACATAAAAAATTAAATACTCAGCTTAAACTCATACAGAGATATTCTATGCAGAAAACTACAATGCCAATGAAAGAAATCAAAGTTCTAAATAAGTGAAGAGACAATTTGTGTTCATAAACTGGAACATACAAAACAATAAAAATGTCAATTCTCATGATGGACATCATAGCCCTAGCTTTGATTCTACATCACATACAACCAGAGAAATGAAATGTCATCTTCCATCTGTGTACAATGAATCAAACTGCACTCTGCTATCATGTAAAACTAAATAGAGCAAATACATAAATTTTAAAAAATGTCAATTCTCAACTTGATATACGTTTAACGCAATTTTTATCAAAATCTCTGCAAGACATTTTATAAATTCATAAGATTATTCTCAAATAGAGAAAACATGCCAAAATATGTGTGTGTGTATATGTGTATATGAACAAAATCAAGAGAACTAATTCTAATTGAAGTATTACCTGAAAATAGATTCCTATTAGTCATTTACCTGTGTTCCACCATCTAGCTGCCGTAGGGACCAATATATAAATTTTACAAAAGGCTCGTGAAATTTGGCATTCACAAATGGCATCCACTGTAGCTGCTCTGTCATCACAGGCAAAAGCTAAATATAAAATGATAGAAAATATAAACATATAGCAGTTTTAGATGTCTGGAATTAACTACCAAACTTTTCCAAAAATTAACTAAAAAGGAAAAAATAATTTTTACAAAAAACTTCAAAATCCACATGCAACAGAATTTGGCAATGTGCACTTGAAATTTTAAGTATGTATGGGTATGGTGGCATGCGCCTGAATCCCAGTGACTGGGAGGCTGAGGCAAGAGGATTACAAGTTTAGGGCAGCCTCAGCAATTTAGTGAGGCTGTACACAACTTAGTGAGATCTTGTCTCAGAAAGGGCTGGGGATGTAGCTCAGTGCTAAAGTGCTCCTGGGTTCCATTCCCAGTACCCATCCCTCAAATTTAAATCAGGGGATTTAAGGAGATTAACCCTAATATACATACTCTTTGAAGCTTAAATGGTAAAATAAACATATATCCTTTAAAAATGATAACCTAGATTTATATATTTTTTTAATATTATTTTAGATGTTGATGGACCTTTATTTTATTCATTATTCAGTGGTGAGAATCAAACCCAGTGCTTCACACATGCTAGGCACGTGCTCTCCCACTGAGCCACAACTCCAGCCCCTAGATTTACATTTATTACCATAAAATACTCCATAGCAAGCATAATAAAGAATGCAATTTGGGGCTGGGATTGTAGCTCAGTGGTAGAGCGCTTGCCTCGCATGTGTGAGGCCCTGGGTTTGATCCTCAGCACCACATACAAAGCAATAAAAGAAAGACATTGTGGGCTGGGGCTGGAGCTCAGTGGTAGAGCGCTTGCCTCGCATGTGCGAGTCACTGGGTTCGATCCTCAGCACCACGTAAAAAATAAATAAATAAAATAAAATAAAGATATTGCATCCATCTATAACTAAAAAAATTAAAAAAAAAAAGAAAGACATTGTGTCCATCTACAAGTAAAAAGTTAAAAAAAAAAAAGAATGCAATTTATATAAAACATGTCTATTTAAATTTATATTGAAAAAGATACATGAAAGGATATTTTCTAAAAATATTAACAGTTGATTTTAATAACTTGAGCAATATTTACTTTCCTCTTTATACCTCTATCTTATCATAATTAATATGCCAATTTGTAAAAATAATTTAAAAATTTTAAAAGATGTTGATGAGCTTTGCTTCAGAAGTATGTCATTTTGCTAAATGACTTTAAAGACCAACCATAAGATATATCTTAATGCTCTGATAAAATAACACCACTTCTGGAATATTAACTAGCCTTAGAAAAATCATTTAAAATATACCCCTGTAAAACCACATGTACAAAGATATTTATTTATTTACAAAAGCATAAACCTAGAAATAACTTGTTAATAGGGAAATTTTAAGTCAACTTTACATCCAATAAACTAAAGATTATGAATGTATTGTATTTATACTTATTTTCTGTATATGTATTATGATGTTTTGATATCTTTAAAAAAACTTTCTAGGTGGGGAAAGATTGCCCCCGCCCCCCGGCCTAGCCAAATCCTATAGACAACAAAAGGCAAATTTGAAGATCATATAAAGTCTTATATGATCCAGATTCCATTTTTTGAAATTGCCAATTGTTAGTTTTAATGTCTTAGGACTGTGCCTTCACATCATCCAGTCCTACAAAATGGAATTTCTCTGCTGAACTTGAATACTGCAGGCCTTCCTAAATTAGCAGATATTCTAAGGTAAGGTTAGAATTGGTGTAGGGGAATACCTGATGTAGGTGATAAAAATTCTATACAAAGGTTCATTTGTTTCCCATCAATGCCATAACCAAGTACTACAAACTTAATACTTAAAAACCCACTTATGATGTTGTAGTTATGTAGGCTGGAAGTCTGTTGTGGATCTCAGCTAACCAAAATCATGATGTCTACAGAAATTGTTCCTTTCTGGAGGTTGGGGATGATCCATTTTCTTGCTTATTAAGGTTGCTAGCATAACACAATGCCTTTAAGCGGTAGGACTAAGATCACCATATCTTTGCTGACTTGTGAGATAGGGCAATTTCTAGCTTCTAGAAGCCACCCACATTCCATCACTCGTGGTCCTTCATCTTCAAAGTCAATGATGAGTGGACTCCCTGATTTTTACTTCTTTTTTTTTCCACTTTCTACTTTTTTTAATTGTTGCATTATAATAGTACAAACAATGGGATTTGTTATTACATATTTGAACATACACACAAAATAACAATATAATTTGGCCAGTATCACTTATACTTCTGACTCATCTGGTTTAAAGACTCTTGTAATTACTGGACCCATCTACAATACTCTGGATAATCAATCAACTGATTAGCAACTTTAATTCCCTTTGGCCACATAGCACAGCATATTGACAAGTTCTAAGGATTAAGATGTAAACATCATTGTGGCCACTATTCTACCTACCACAAAAGACATTTAGAAGAAACATTTTCAGTCAGAATGAAAAATGGAAATAATTTACTCCAAACTTTGACCCATACTTAGTAATCATGAAATTATTCCTGAAAACATATAAATACAAACCAAAAACTTTAATGTCTTCTCTTCAAATTTTCATGTATTTCCTATTGAATCTAACAATCAATCTCTAAATACCTTTTCTCCTAATTAGAAATCTTTAGTATCAATTTTCATTTTAATATCTGTAATATAAGAAGTTCTTTCTCTTTGATCATTTAACCCCAGAATCCCCTTGAAAATAAACCTTTTAACCCTTCATGCCAAAAGACAAAGTAGGTTCTAGTAGGTTCTGAATCCTAAAATTATGTGTAGGAGGAACTGTCCACTTCACTGAATATTTGTAATTCTAATATACAATTACTTTACCACTTATGGAATATGTTGTTAATGTCTTATCTCAACATTTAAAAAGATAAATTCCTATCATATTAAGAAAAATGTAAGGATGAATTAGTTTTAATAGGGTCCAAAATGAAACATTCTTTTTTCTTCTTGGTACCAAGAATTGAACTCAGGGGTACTCAACCCCTGAGCCACATCCCCAGCTCTACTTTGTGTTTTATGTAGAGATAGGGACTCATTGAGTTGCTTAGCGCCTCGCCGTTGCTGAGGCTGGCTTTGAACTCGAGATTCACCTGTCTCAGCCTCCCAAAGTGCTGGGATTACAGGTATGTGTGATCGCACCCAGCTCCAAAATGAAGCTTTTTGAAGTGACAATTAGTATGGTCACTTTTCTAGCAAAAATACCTTGAATATTTTTCATTTATAAAATATCAAAGGCTTTCTCTTATTTAATTTTCATATCTCCTTAACTATATATTTCAAAATTAAAAAACAAAACAAAACCAACCTTTACACACTTTTCCTGAATATCATTTTGCTGAGAAGCAGATTTGAGTAATGGCTTTTCACAATCCATACCAGATTCTTCGTGTTTTACTTTGCTAAGGTGATGGTCTGAAATCCAGTCCATGAAGACAGTTAGAAGTTCATATACTTGCCCATTAAGTGGTACCTATATGTCAAAAATTCAAACAAACATTTATTTCAGTTTATAATCTTACCAAAGTTCAAAGACAAGCTTTAAAATTGATAAGTGATTATAGAAGAATTTACATCATGTGCTTTTAATGTATTTTAGATATTTTTTAAAGGACAGTCTTTTCTCCAAACAAGCAAAAGAAATTCCAAATCAAACATGTACAACTAACATTAAACACATTAATGCTGGTTAAGATAAGCAAGAAACTCATAATCATGAACATAAAAGAGCTGAACTTTATTAATAAGGAATTCTCATAAAAGTTCTTGCTTCAAGTTTGATAAGACAGAAAAGTAAAACTGGCTTTAAACTCTACAGTATGAATTACCATATCTAAAAGATTTTAACTAATCTGTGGTTTCCAAAATCAAACAAATTGCACTATGGGAATTCATATTTTCTTCTTCCCACAAAAGTTACTCTATCTGTATACTATAGATACCAATTCTATCAACATGATATGCAAAATTATAGTCATTATTAACCTTAAGTTCTTATGATTTGTGTACCTGAAACACTGCTAGAATAGTTTATTTTTGCAAATAAAAATGTATTTGCAATATTCTAGAGATAATTTCTTTCTAAAAGAATACCAAAAAGAATATTTGATAAATGAAAGAAAAAGATTAGAAGAGAAGGTAAATTTTCCTGATTTTCTACTGAAGAAGTTTTCAGTCATATCATACCTTAGAAGTTTTAGAAACTGGTACTTTTTCTTGCTTTACACTTTTCATTTCATGAGCAGCATGAGAATTTTCTTTCAATCTTTGTATTGTCATAAATTCATACTTCCTCTGCAATAGTACATATCCATGAATTAAAAAATGGGTGTATGAAAAGTAAACAAATCCAAATGTAATTATGTTAAAATTCATTTGTGAGAAGAGCAGACAATCTACCTGTAAGTTATCCAAACGAGCTTGAACTTTTTTAGCCTGAAGCTCCATCTTCTTGTTTTCTTCACTTACTTCATTTAACTAGGGATGAAAAATTTAGATACTTCAAATATAAAACTTAAACTGTTTTCATATTAGAAGAGTTTCTCAATCTGATCTACTTAACCAAGCAATGGAGCAAAACAGAGGCAGCATTCATGATTAAGTCACAGTTAAAAATCACCATTTCCCCCCTAAATATTAACAGTGCCTAGGACAGTTTATTTCATTCTATAAAAAATTTGCAAGACTCTTAACATCTTAAAAGCATATATTGTAGTGAGAAATGTTTTTCAAGTAAAACTTCTATTGAACTACAAGATTTATATAAAGAAGTGTACAAATCTTGTACTGTGTACTGTGTACAAAAGTACACAGTACCATGAGTTTTTTTTTCAGATTGTAGCATGTATCCCATTAATGGGAAGAACTGACATCTTTATAACATTGAGTCTTTTCATCCATAAATATAACATATCCTTCAATTTATTTAGGTTTTGTTTTTAACTTACTGTTTGTAGCTTTCAGCATAGATGTCTTACACATCCTTCTTTAGATTTACTCCTGGGTAGCCAATTATTTTTTACAATACTACCTATGGGATCTTTTAATAAATAGCACTTAATATTTCATTGTTGCTGTTGGCATACAGAAATACACTTGATTTCTATATGGTAGTCTTACATTCAGGGTCTGCTAAATTTGCTTATTCATTCTGAGTCTGTCTATATACTCCTTTGGATACCTATGGTATGTATGTAAGTATATAATCATGTCATCTGTGAATGACTATTATTTTTTTCTTTCCAATCCTTTCTTCCCTTTACTGGATCAACAAGGACTTCATTAAAATGTTTGACAAAGTGTTAACAGCAATCACCTTTATTCTGTTCTCATTTCAGAGAAGGCTTTCAATAACTTACCATTAGGTATATTATTTTGTTGTTGGGTTTTTTTGTAGGTTCTCTGTGAGAACTTAAAATTCTTTTCTAATACCATTTGTTGTTGCTGAATTTTATATCAATTGAAATTATCACATGATTTTTTTCTCCTTTAATTAGTGTTAATTTTCAAGTGTTAAATCACCAATGTTTTCCTGAACTAAATCCCATTTAGCTGTATTATTCTTAAGTATGACTGAATTAAGTTTGATAATTTAAATAATTTTTTGCATGTATACTCTTAAGAGACTGGTCTGCATTTTTCTTTCCTATAGTGTCAAGATTTAGATTCAAGGCTATCCTGATCTCATAATTAATAATTAAGGGAAATTTTCCCTCTTCTTGTTCTAGGTTTAAGATAGTGATATTTCTTCCTTAAAGCCAAACCTCAGCTTTACTGCTTCTTAATTTTTTTCCCTCTAACCACTTTTATGATTATACCTAAAGTTTCCAGTAGTTTTCTTTAAAATTTATCCTTGTAACAGTTTCTTGAATCTTTCACCAGTTTTGGAAAATTTTTGGCTATTATATCTTCACATATTTGGCTTTTGCCCTACTCTCTCTTCCTGGAATTCTCATATGTTAAACTTATGTTCCACATGTCTTTTCAAATTTTCTATTCTTTCTTCACCCAAAGCTTCAATTTTAAGGCTTTTTGTGAAAATGTTCCAGCTTCCTAATCCTACCTACTGCTGTGTCTCATCAATTAGGTGTGTAACAGCAGTTAAATAATGAGTATTAGAGGTAGAAATCAGAATCTAAGATTTAATTATTTCAAGTTATCAGGGTTTTTTTTTTCCTTTTGCTTGTTTTTAATGTAGTAATGTAGTAACTACAAAAAAAATTAAGTCTTTAAAAAAGTTTCAGAGATGGGCACAGTGGTACATGCCTGCAGTCCCAGATACTCAGGAGGCGGAGGCAGGCAGATCATGAATTTGAGGCTAGTCTGGGAAAGAGCAAGACCCTGTCTCAAAGAATAAAGAAAAAATTTTCAAATTGTCAAACATCTAACTTGCTTTCCCATACAGAAGAAAACGATATAAGAGCTTAAGACTACTTTATTTATATTTGTAAGCCTTTCAAAATAAAACTCACATAAACCTAATAAAAATCGTCTCTAGCTGAAATGTTCTAGTACTGATTTATTTGTTAAATAGAAAATAGAATTTTTAGGTCTTATTGCCTAAAATATATTAAAATAGGTCTTACCTGTTTTTTTAAGTTATCATTCAATTCTTTCAATGCATCAAAAGATGACCTCAGTCTTTTGCTTTCTTTATTTCTTTTTTTAAGAATTTCAGTTAAGTGTTCAACTTCTGCATCATGTTGCTAGGAAGGAAAAAAAATCCAATCTCATAATTAGATAAGGAACCCATATCGCTAATGCTATTAAACATAAATTAACTAAAAGTAGAACACCTTCAATCACAAAAACTTTAATCAGTGGATTTAAGCATAGGTGACTATTGTGGCAAATAATTTATACAAATTGTGTAATCAACCAAAGTAACAGCAAAACATCAAAAACATTTGTGAAAGACTCATATTATCATACAAATTAAGTAGCAATAAGTCTACTTTTTGATTCTGGTAAGAAAAACCCACCCAAACAAAGTCATTGAAATATTTTCTTTTTCATATTATGGAATAATAAAGCAACAAAGGATTTATGATCTTTTCAAGAGACTAATAGGTGACTCATAGCTTTATAGATTAACATGTAAGGTCACCTTAAGGAATACAAGAACACTCCACAGATAAGAACAAACTAATTCTGTATTACTATAAAGTAGCTAAAATTTTTAATGTCAGTTTTACATTTCAAACAATGCTAAATACACAATAAAATTCCTTTAAGCCCCACATATTTCTTTCCTAAATCAGTTTCAGAAGTGATAACGACTGGGGCTAGGGCTATAGCTCAGTAGTAGAGTACATGCCTCACATGTGTGAGGCACTAGGTTCGATCCTTAGCACCACATAAAAATAAATAAAGATACTGTGTCCATCGAATTAAAAAAATAAAATAAAATAAATGATAAAGATTACCTTCCCCTCTAATTACATTTAAGTAGGATAAAATGTTTTAGATTTAAGATATAAATAATTATACTCTCAATTTATTCATAAAATATCAAAACAAGCAAGTACCTAAAGGAAATCAAGAAACTAAATTTCCTTCTTATATGTAATTATATAAATATGATTAAAATAAAGCAGTTATCTTTATACTTAATAAGAATAGTAGACAGGGGCTGGGATTGTGGTGCAGTGGTGGCGTGCTCGCCTAGCACGCGTGAGGCACTGGGTTCGATCCTCAGCACCACATAAAAACAAAGATATTCTGTCCACCTACAACTAAAAAAATAAATAAATATTTAAAAAAAAAAAAAAAGAATAGTAGACAAATCTAAAAAGAGAATCAAGAATAAAATTAGCATGGAGAGCTCTGAGAATTTAAGCATTCTCTCCTTAGCCCTACGAAAAAAAATCCAATGTGAAAAAATTAGTTTAGATAATTTTAATATTAAGTGATTCCTTAAATAACAGGATACAGTCATACATAGTTACTTTTAAAACTAGTTTAATATTTCTATTATCTAATTTTTACACATCTAAAAGGTATTAAAAACATACCCTATGACATGGCAGGATAAACCCACTGTGATCTACTACTCCTATTGATGTCAACTAAAAATCCTGGACAAAACACAGAAAGCCAACTACCTGATGACTGTGAAAAGTAAAAAAGAGGGAATTATAGAAGGGAGTAAACATCTGGATAAACAATAACTAAAGGGGAAAGTTCTCCGTTCTTGTTTTGGTTTATTCTGTTTCTCTCAAACTTTTGCCCCAGGGTGGAACCCTGGATGGAAAGCAGAGCTTTCTACTTCCATAAGAGGTCTGAGATTAAAGACAGTATTTTCAGCAAAGAAACCAGGAAGAGGGGACTTGTGATCTGAAGAGTGGGGAGAATATTGGAGAAGAAATAATCAGAGCATCTTCTCACTTTGGTGTATGTGAAGATGTACAAATTGGGCTGGCATCATAGTTGCCCAGACACAGGACAAACCAAGCAAACAGGGCAAAGGCCTGTAGAACTGAAGTAAGCTTTTAAACTGTTGTCCAAGTCTCAGATTATCTTCTAAGTGGCATATACAAAAGACAAGCAAAAACTGCAAAGGCTCTGAAAACTAAACTGAAATGAGAACCACTGCCTATAGAAGGTGAGAAAGAGCTATGACCTAAATTTCACTGGGCTGAATAAATGCTTTAAATAAACAATATTCTCCAGAGGATTATAGAAGGCACAGAATCTATACAGTATGTTTCAAACACAATCCACAAGTCACTGGACATGCAATGACCCAAAAAATGTAATGAAGTTTCAAGAAAAAATATAATCAATGGATGCCTTTAATTTTACTCAAGGCATTTTCCTGAGTTGACCCAGATGCTGGATTTTTAATGTTCCATGAGGTAAATGTAAACATGAAAGTAAATATAAAGATAGAAACTGTTATGAGGAAAAATAAATTTTAAAGAAAATAATTGGAAGTTTTAGAACTTCAAAATGTCAGAAATAAAAATTCACTAAATAAGCTTGATTTAGTCAGGTATTTCACTGCTGTAACCAAAAGACACGACAAGAATAATTTCAGAACTAGAGTTTATTTGAGGCTCACCATTTCAGAGGTCTCAGTCCATAGTTGACTGATTCCTTTGATTGGGGCCTGAGGTGAGACAGAACATCACAGTGGAAAGGAGTGGCAGAGGAAAGCAGCTCAGAACATGATACCAGGAAGCAAAGAGAGAACAACCCCAACTACCTACCTCCTCCAGCCACACCCTACCTGTCTACAGTTAACACCCGGTTAAAAACTATCAATGGACTAATGCACTGATTAAGTTTTCATAACCCAATTATTTCACCTCTAAACTTTCTTACATTGTCTCATACATGAGCTTTTGGGAGACATGTCGGGAGACACAGGGTTCAATAGCAATATGGAGATGAAATAAGAAAAAGTGAACTAAAAGACATATTAATAAAAATTATCCAGTCCAAAGAACATAAAAGGAAAAAAATGAAGAAAAGGGAATGTAGCTTTGGAAATCTGGCTAAGAGCAAAAGGACTAACATATGAGTCTGGAGTTACAGAGGAGAAAATATTTGGAGCATAAATAATATTTGAATAAATAGTTGCTACAAATTTCCCAAATTTGGCAAAAGACAAATTTACAAATTCAAGAAGCATAATAAACCACAAATTGAATAAAGTCAAAGAAAAGCATGCCAAGTTAACATCATAAATGAGCTGCTGCTAAAACCACAAGTTAATGGAAAATCATGAAATAAACCTATTTACATAATATTCTGAAAAAGGCAGAACTAGGGGCAGGAAATAGATCAGTGGTTGGCAAAGGCTAAGGATGGAAAGGGGTACTTATAAAGAAACATAATAAAACTTTCTGAATGCTGGAACTACATTTTATCTTGAGGATGTGGCAATTACAAAATTATAAACATTTTTCAAAACTAATAAAAATGTACAACAAACAATGTGTAAGTTATATGTACAAGAGAGAAATTATATAACACCAAGAGATATTATATGTTGTACATATTAATAATATCAAGCAAAGAAATAAATAAATGATATCAACTATATAAAATTCTTGCCAAAAGTATTTAATCCAAATATCATTGTTAGGAAACAATCAGGCAAATCTAGAATGCAATATATTCTACAAGACTGCTGCTGACCTAGACTCCAAAGAAAAGTTCCACAAACAATAAAAATGATAATGGTAAGTACTCTAGATTCAAAGAAATCTAAGATAATGCACAGAGTTTGTGTACTTCTCTAATTAGAAAACAAAATAATAAAACAAAAAAGCAATAAAAGATATTTTGGAGACCAAATGGGAAAGTGAACATGGACTATATATTAAGTTATATTATTCAATTAGCATTAATTTTCTGATACATAATGATACACAGAATGTACTTATTCTTAAGAGAGACACGCTGAAGTATTAGGGATACTATGTAATGATTTTTGCAAGCGATTTTCGAACAATTCAGAAAATAAGGTGTGTATACAGGGGTGCGTGTGTGCCCATGCACGTGTGTGAGAAAAGGAGGGAGAAGGTAAACTGAGCAAATGTGACAAAATGTTAATAATTACAGAAACTAAGAAAAAAAAGGAGAAGTTATATTACTCTAAAAATTAAGACTTTGTAAGTACCTCCTTTAGAATTTGAAATCTTGTAAGAACCTCTTCTTCAACACCTTTAATTTTACTCAAGGCATTTTCGTGTCTGAAAAGCAGCTGTTCTCTTTCAACTAAAAAACGTTCTCGCTTTTGAAGTTCTTCAGCAAAATTCTGTTGTGCTGCAGTTTCACACTGTATCAAAATACCAGATATAAATGACTTTAAAAAGTACATTCACAAAATCTGCAAATTACATTTTTATCCACTAACACTGTGGTGGTTTTTGAAAAATGCACTGGTACAGAAAATCTGGGATTATAGTAGTTGCTAGACATGGTCCTATACCCTCCACTCCCTTACTTTGTTGTTCTTCTATCAGCAAGGGCCTGGAGAAACACACTGACCATCTTCCCTGTCCTAGATAGCAGACTAAAAACCATCAGAGAAAAATCACACACCATGTAAAGTGGTGTTTTTGAGTTCATAGTCTCAATCCTCTATTGAGTTATCAATGCTGTTCAGAAAACTTGTTATATTTTCATGGTCAGCTCTTTATTCTCTATTCTCCACAGTACTCTTTCCTGATTTTGAACACAACACTTTAGAGCATTGTCTATGGATAGCCTGATTTCTAAATTCATAGGGAAAATGGAAGACAGGAGAAGGGAACATCAATTTCATGCTCACAAAATGTATATGCACACGTTTCTCCTTCTCTTCTGTTACACAGGTATGTTTAGAATTTCATTGCCTTAAATCCTTTTGTGAGGTCTGTTCTGATTATCTCTAAATATTGTCAATCTCTCTCATCACATCTGAAATAAAAGCTCTCTTGGCCCTACCCACATTTCCTCCCCAACTAAACCTCCTAAAACATTGTCTATATTTGTTGAACTTTACCTCCAAGTCACTCCTCAATTCATTTTTAATCTGGCTTCAGTCCACAATGCCCCACTAAAATGACTTACCTGTTACTAAATTTAAAGGTCAGTTTTCAGTTTTTATTTTATTGAATTTCTCAGGAGCATATTATACAATTATCTCTTTCCTTCAACTTAAAATATTCCCAATGGCTTGCATGATACCATGTTCTCCTGGTTTTCTACCACCTTGTCTGGTCGGTCACGGCTTCTCAGTCTCCTTTGCAGGCTCCATGTCTCCACTGTCCTGTAACTACTATTGCTGCTCAGGATTTGGGTTTAAGTTATTTTTCTTCTCATTCTTCACATTCTTTGCTTGATTATATCCATTCAATGGCTAAAATGACCATGTGTTCTCAACTTTCAACTGTTCAGTTGTTTTTCTCAAGTGCCAACCTGATGTCTAATAGCCTATTTAATGTTTCCCCATATATACTTTCAGGTAGCACAAAATAAGGATCTCCAAAACGGAATTCAGTCAGACAACACAGAAATATAAAGCAAAACCACAATAAGATACAGAAAAATAAGTTATGGAAAGGATGTAGGAAAAATGGAAGCCTTGTATACTGCTAGTGGAAATATAAAACAGCCTGTCAGTTCCTCAAAGAAGTTAAACACAGTTATCCTATGATTCGGCCATTCCACTATAGGTATACAACTAAGAGAAATGGAGTACATGTCCACACAAAACTTAAGTACAAACATTCATAGCAGAATAGCTAAAAATGATAGCCAAAAAGTGGAAACAACCCATATGTCCAGAAATCAATGAGTGAAATATGAAATATGATGTATCTACAGTAATAGAATACTATTCAGCAATAAAAAGCATGTGCTAGCCAGGTACCAAGGGGCACACATGTAATTCTAGCTACTCAGTAGGCTGAGGCAGAAGGACTGTAAATTCAAGGCCAACCTGGCAACTTAGCAAGACCTTGCCTTGAAGTAAAAATAAACAGGATGGGAATGTAGCTCAGTGATGCAACTCCCTTGGGTTCAATCCCCCAGTACTAAAAGGAAAACAAAAAAAAGCATGTGCTGATACAAGGTATAACATGAATGAACCTTGAAATTATGCTAAGCAAAAGAAGTCAATTATTTACAAAAGATTACATATTATATGATTTCAATAATATGAAAAGTTCAGAAGAGACAAACTTACAGAAACAGAAAGTAGATTAGTGGTTGCGTAGGGCTGAAGGGATTTTGGAGGAAATAAGGAACGACCTCTAACAGGTAGGGGTTTCTCTCTAGGATAATAAAATATTCTAAAACTGGGGCTGGGATTGTAGCTCAGTGGTAGAGCTCTTGCCTCGCATGCGTGAGGCCCTGGGTTCGATCCTCAGCACCACATACAAAGCAATAAAATAAAGACATTGTGTCCATCTACAACTAAAAAAAATTAAAAAAAAAAAAAAAATTCTAAAACTGGTTACAGTGACAACAGTACAACTCTGTGAATATAATAAAAATAATTTAAGTATACACTAAAAAATTAATAAGTTATGAGTTAAAAAAGGAAAAAACTAATCTCCTCCCCCAGTTTTCTATATATGCAAAAACTGTCCGAAAACTAAACTTGCATTTTCCCATTGATAAAACTACTAGCACATCCCCTAAATCCAAACAATCTCTAAGTCCTGCTGAACCCATCTTTTAAATATCTCTAGAATACAACCACTTCTCTATATCCTTGAGGTCCACATCCTAATCCAAGATACTTTCAGATTACTAACATTACTTCACACTAATTTCTCTAACCTCTCACCACCAATGACAATTTTAAACATTAACATATGCTGACTGTCCCCCAAAGGCCCAGCAGTTAAAGGCTTGGTCCACAGAGTGGCACTAAGTGGGAAGTTGTGGAATCTTTATAAGGTGGGTCCTAAAGAAAGATCTTTAGGTCATCGGGTATGTGCCATTGAAAGGAATAGTGGGGACGCTGGCCCCTTCTGTCTTTTGATTCCTGGCCATGAGGTGAGCAGTGGTTTTTGCCCCACTTCCTGCCATGATGTGCTGTCTTACCAAAGACCCAAAGCAATGGAGCCAATCAATCATGGACTGAAATCTCTAAACTGTGAGCCAAAGTAAACTTTTTCCCTTTATAAGTTGATTATTTCTGGTATTTTATTACAGTGATGGAATGCTAACACAGTAAACGATTTGATAAAAACCCAATTTGGTAAAGTATGATAAAAACCCAATATATTTTACTATCAAACCTGACTCATTTCAAACAGAAATATTGCTCTTCTTCCTGAAATCCATTCTTTTTCCATACCACACAAACCAGAAATATGAGGATCAACTTACTTAGTCTTCCTATACTTCATCAAATTCATTATGTGAAGTCCAGACAATTTTACCTCTACAATAAATCTTTAATTTTCCATTTCTATTCTGCTACCACTCCAGTCCAACTTACCCTTATCTCTCACCTGGACTCCTATAGTAGAATGCTCTCTGGTCTCTCAAATTCTACCCTTTCCCCCTCTAAGACATTTATGTAAGCACACATTAGATTCTGCAACTTCCCTGGTTTAAAAATCTTCAGCCTTACCTACTACATTTTCTTTAAATAAATATGTTAATTTGCCATGCCTCAGAAACTTCTCATACTGGAATGTCTCAGTGTAGAATCTAAACCTTTCACTGAACTAACCTCCACTCATTTTTTAGGATTTAACTTAATGTTATTTTCTCAGAAAAACCTTACCTCAATCTCCTCCAATCTCAATCTTAATTTCCCCCGATCAGGTACTTACATTATACATCTATTATTCCTTCATTTAAGTTTATGAAATTATAATTATATGGGTACTTATGATTGCTTCTCATAAACTACATGTAGCAAGAGACATACATATATTTTACTCAGTACACACACATATTAATAGGTACTCAAATATTTATTAAATAAATTTAAAATGTAACAAAAATGTGTATGCTTGGAGGCCACGAATTCCATTTCAAAGCATCTCTGAGTCTGTCTAATAGACAACATGAGCAACGCTTACCCTCCCAAGCTGAAAAGATTTATGGCCAGGAAATTAAACAGTGGCAGATATGATCAAGGAATATTGCAGGGATGTGGCCCCTTTAACGAATCTTGGAATGAATAGGTGGAGATGGCAAATAGTGGGCAAAAGAACAATACTAGAATGGTGATAATGAGGAAAAATATTGTCGAGTTAGAAGGCTTGGAATGAGTACAAATAATGGCTGTTCAGAGAAATGCACATCCCCTCTCCAAAGGGCCTGTTTGGTGCCTGTTTTACTATGACGTAAAAATTGGATCATGTTTATGTTCCTACTAAACTTTTGTCAAAAAAACTTAATAGTGAAAACAAGAAGTATATGCTTAACAACAACTCTAGCACTCAAAGTAAATTTTAAAGTCAGACTAAAGATTAATAAAATTAGATTACTCCTTTATTAAATATTTTATCTTTATTGTTTACTATAGATCATAGATATATCCTTGCAACCTTGCTTCTTTTTTATTCTATAAAGTATTATCAAATGTCTTTCTACTGGCACTCCTTAGATAAACAAACAAACAAACAAAAAACTATGGAACAGCTAGCCTCAATTTTCACTATTTTATTTCCCAGACAGGCAGCTAAATTAACAATCTGACAATCACTCCTTTCCAGACACCTCTCATACCTCCTAATTCCTTGTATCTGAAATGACCTTTCCATTGTTCTCCTCTCTAAATTCTCTAGATTTGGTCTTCGTCTCTAAATTTTTTCCTAGTGATTTAGGCTAAGAAAACCTTTTTCTGAAATGCTTCATCAATACAACATGAATTAATTTAACAAAATGAACTACTGGTTTCTAAAAATGTTTTGGGTATTTCAAGTGTTAACATGTTTTGAATAAAAAGAGTGTCAAACAGAAACTCTGTATTACATATGCTTCTTTCAAGTATGGAACATATGCTGCTTTCTTAGGAGTACACTAGTAGAAATTTGATAAATATATAAATTATACCCTTTAGAAACAAACCCCAAAGATAAGATAAATTGCACGGTTCAGAGATGCATTTCAGTAAGAGTTGACAAGGAAACTTCTTACTATGTAATATGTAAAACAACAAATCTAGAACACCTAATTCAAAAAGCACACTTGACCATCAGATTTGTTTTTAAAGAAAGGGACAGGATGAGGACAAACATAAAACACAGGACAATCTGAAGTCTAAGACACATGCCTATAAATAAAAACACTTCTAATATTTTTCTTTCAGTTTCTCCCTCAATAGTTCCTACAAATTGAATTTGTTCCCTTCTGACCTTGCCTTAACCCACTTATCTATAATAATTAAAACTAAACACCTTCTATTCAACTTTTGCAAATACTTGGTGCTTACAATATAAATATTTCTGAATTTTCAAATCGGAATATAGATCTTGCTGGGCACAGTGGTGCATACCTGTAATCCCAGTACTTTGGAGGCTGAGACAGGAGAATCACAAGTTCAAAGCCAGCCTCAGCAACAGTGAGGCGCTAAGCAACTCAGTGAGACCCTGTGTCTACATAAAACACAAACTAGGGCTGAGGATGTGACTCAGTGGTGGAATATCTCTTAGTTCAATATCCAGTGCCAAAAAAAAAAATTTAGATCTTACCTGCAGTTTCAGATGTATTTGAAATAACTCATCATATATCTGATTTATTTGATGTGGAAGTAAAGTCTGCTTGTTTGATACTTTGGATTTTGAATAGCTGGCACTTTTCAAAGGAGTGTCACTGACATCACAACATTCAGTCCGAGGTCTTGATGAGGCCCCATCTGTTGGCAGGTCAACTGCCAAGTAAATAAAATTTTAATTGTAAACTTTTTTACAGCTCCAATATTCTCAGAGTAATCTTCAGGAAAATTAATTCAAATATAAATTATAGTATTGTGAAAAAGTTTCAAGAGAAAAAGAATGATATAGCAAATATAGTAAAATGGTAACATTTAGAAAATATGGGTTAAGAGTATACAGGAATTCTCTGTGCAATTTTTCTCTAAGTATGAAATTATTTCAAATGTAATTATTTAAAAATGCATGAAAACACTACTAATTAACTACCTAGGATACGAAATGGAAAATCACTTCCGAAACTTACCACATTCCCTTCTCTTCCCTGTAACCAAACTAACAAGTCCAAATATAATGGTAATTACTGTTTTATTTTTCTTTTTAATTTCTATCACTTATATCTAAAAAGTCCTTATTTAGGAGGCAAAAAACAAAAACAAAAAAACCTCTGTAGTGAAAATTATAAAATGCTTAAGAAACTGAAGACACTAGAAGATGAAGATAAAAAGACATCCCATGTTCCTGTATCGGGAGAATTAACATTGTTAAAATGGCAAAAGTAATTTATAGATTCAATGCAATTCCCATCAAAACACCAATGACATTCTTCACAGAACTAAAAAAGAAATCCAAAAATTCAGATGGAAGCATAAAAGATCCAAAGTTGCCAACACAATCCTGAGGACAAAACAAAGATCAAGGCTGGAGGCATCACAATACCTGATTTCAAATATACTGGAGTATATTTTGATGTTAACAAAAATATCATGGTATTGGCATAAAAGAGATACAAAAACCAATGGAATTAGAGGACCCAGAAATAAACCCAAACCTGTATAGCCATCTGATTCTCTACAAAGGAGTCAAAAACACATGTTGTAAAGAAGACAGCCTCTTCAATTAATGGTACTGGGAAAACTGGCTATTTTAATGCAGAAAATTGAAACTAGACCCTTATGTCTCACTCTGTATATAAATCAACTCAAAACAGACCCTAAAAGCACAGGAAATAATAACAAGAATTGACAACTGGAATTACATCAAATTTAAAAGCTTCTGCACAGCAAAAGAACAGAGTTAAGAGAGAGTTAAGAACAGAAAATATTTGCCAACTATTCCTCTGACAGAGGATTAACATCTACAATTATATAAAGACTCAAAAAAGTCTTCAATAATAGAGCAAGTAGCCGAGCACGGTGGCACACACCTATAATCCCAGCACTTTAGGAGGCTGAGAAAGGAGAATCATGAGTTCAAAGCCAGCCTCAACAATGGCAAGGCACTAAGCAACTCAGTGAGACCCTGTCTCTATATAAAACACAAAACAGGGCTGGGGATGTGGCTCAGTGGTTGAGTACCCCTGAGTTGAATCCCTGGTACCAAAAAAAAAAAAGACCAAGTAATCCAATCAATAAATGGGCAAATAACCAACACAGACACTTCTCAAAAGCAAGTACAAATGACCAATAAATATGTGAAAAGATGTTCAACATCTTTAGCCATCAGGGAAATGCAAATCAAAACTACATTGAGATTCCACCCCACACTAGTCAAAATGGCTAGTCAAAAAAAACAAAAAGTAACAAATGCTGGCAAGGATGTGAAAAAGGAACACTTACACATTTTGGTGGGAATGTAAATTAGCACAGCTATAATAGAAAACAATATGGAGGTTCCTCAAAAAATTAAAAACAGAATTACCATATGATGCAGCTATATACCATTCCTGGCTATATTTCTGAAGGAAATGAAGTCATCATACAAAAATAATATTTGCAGGATCCACTGGGTTGGATACTCAGTACCACATAAAAATAAGTAAATAAAATAAAGCTATTGTGTCCAAAAAAAAAAAAAAGATATTTGCATACCTATTTTTATTGTAGCACTACTAACAATAGCCAAGTTATGGAAGCAGCCTAGGTGCTGTCCATAGATGAATGGATAAAGAAAATATAACATATATACATATGGAATATTATTCAGCCATAAAGAAGAAATGAACATGTTATCTGCAGGAAAGCAGACAGTACTGGAGTTTATGTTAAGTGAAATAAGCCAGACTCAGAAAGACAAGTATCACATGTTTTCCCTCATAAATGGAAACTATCAGAAAAAAATAAAAAAGATGATCTGAAAGTAGAGAAGGAATTTTAGGGAAGGGGAAAAAAAACAGAGAAAAAAAAAAAGCAGATAGTAAGAGAAAGTATTTGGGAGGATGTACACAATTAATACATGATATATGCATGTATGGGAAAGCATACAGCTAGAAAATAATGAAATTCATGTTTCTCTTTTCTAGTTAATAACAAGCAGTCAACCATTTCATGGCTTACAAAAATTCAGAACACAGAAATACAGACTCCTGAGGACCAGTGTTATTATTAAGAAGTAAGTTTTATTCATGTGTACTGCCAAGATTACTATTTAAAGTTTTTAAAAAATTTTCTTTTTACCTTTTTCTATTTCTTTAAAAGACTGTTTGGTTATTTTAGAAGTACTAACTCTATGATCATTCTCGATTCCTACTTCTTCTGTTTTCCGATTCTTCAAATCATGAAAAGAATCCAGTTCATCATCTAGGCTTTAAAAAAAATTCTATCACAGAAATCTGGAAGTTTACTACAGCATTTGAAAAGAATAAAATTGCTTTTTAAATATAAGCAGCATAACAAATGAGAAGAATGTGAAAAGTAAACATTTTTGAAATGCAAAAAATAAACATGTAAAAGACAAAAATGTAAAAATTAACCATCATTGATTCTGGTAACCCACTAAGCATCCTTCAATCTTTTCTACTCATTATATAGGCCTGATTTAAAACTACATATATCTGTAGAATGCACTAGAACTGCCAGATTCTTTCTGCTGGCCCCCAATAATTCAGTGAGAAAGATGTAGCATGTATTGTTATCTATTTTAGGTAAAGAATTAAAGTTTACCATGAGGAAACTGAACACTAGAGAAGTAAGTAACTGACAGGTGATATAACCAGTAAAGACTAAAACAGAACTAGAATCACAGGTGTTTCTCCAAAAAGGTCATCTCAGACTAGAAATTTCTAGCGAAGTGCTGTTCAAAAGGAATATAATGGAAGACACATAAGTCATTTAAAATTTTCTGGTAGGACACTAAAAACATAAAAAGAAATAAACTTTAACAATATATTCTCAGTATAAATAAAATGTTACCACTTCAACATAAAATCAACATAATACCAGGCATGATGGTGCACACCTGTAAATCCCAGCAGCTCCGGAGGCTGAGACAGGAGGATCACAAGTTCAAAGCCAGTCTCAGCAACTTAGCAAGGCTCTAAGCAAGTTGAACAATCTGCCCTTTTCCCTTTCTCAGTTTCTTGGGATTGAACTCAGGGGTATTCGACCACTGAGCCACATCCCCAGCCCTATTTTGTATTTTATTTAGAGACAGGGTTCTCACTGAGTTGCTTAGCGCCTCGCTGTTGCTGAGGCTGGCTTTGAACTCGCGATTCTCCTGTCTCAGCCACCTGAAGTGCTGGGACTACAGGCGTGTGCCTCTCAGTTTTTTGAGGTACTGAGTGAAAAATAACAGTAAGAATTCAGAATACTTTACCAATTCACATTTAAGTGCTTGAATGAACTGCACAAAGGTGTTGTACAATGTTTTCTTTCATCAGAATAACATTTCAAAGAACCAACTTTATCTCCAGAAGAGTAGATATCCAAATCATCTGTCAATAAAAAAGATATACTAACATCAGATACTAATTATTTAATCCTAGCCTCCTAAAATAAGACTCCATCCACCAAATGCTTTCTTATTAGTATGTCTCCTTAATGCAAGTTTATAGAAAATTGGAATCAAGGACTCCTGAAGATGAGGCACTCAAGGCTCACATACTGCTTGACAAGACTGAACCAAAATGAAAGGTGTGCAGCTGCATGTTGAGGAAGGGGCCACAGAAAAGTACTAGAGTGCAACTATAGAGATCCAGTGATCAGGTGAAACCCAAAAATATTGTGTTTTAAAATAAAAAGACCTAGCATCTACACAGCAAGCTAGGAAGAGAGAAAAGATTCCCTGAACTTTGCAGGAGATCCATCAATGCCATAATGAGGACTCATCTTAAAATGGGTCCCACTGTCTGAGTTTATTGCTTGGGAGATCAGAAACCCTGCATTTTTTCTCTCTCCAAGACCCAATATCCTCTTCTCTTCTCTGTTCCAGCAGGTGTCCACTCTGAGAGTCACTTTGGGCCCAGGGAAGTGACTGCTGAGGACTCTAGGCAGTGGGAAACAAAAGATACTTCTACTTAAAATATATGGTTGGATCTCTGTGAAAAGGAGGGACAGCAGCTGTGTATGGATTTACCAGAGGGCAGGGTGCAAGAGCATCATGGCTTGAACTGGCAAATCTCTTCGTTCAAGGAAGCTCCCCACCCCAGTGCAGATCCCATTGATTTGGTTGCATCTTCCATGCTCAGAGGCAGAAAACATACACTACAGTTTGGACATTTGCCACACACCCAAGTACACTGACTGAAGATCCTGGGATCAAGGTTGAGCAAACCAGATTGGTTCACGGTCATGGAGGCTGAGACAGGCTGGTGGATGGCTCCTACTGCACTGCACCCCAAAAATCAGAGACCTCAGGAGTGAATTTAGCCCTGATGCAGACAACTTTGCTTTACCCCAGGCTGGTGGGCAAGGAGAAGCTGAGCTCAGTCCACACACTGCCCTAATTGGTTTGGCCTGCCTGAGCTGGAGCTGAGAAGGAACACATCATACTGCCACCAGCACCCGCAACATCCCCACACCTGGCAAATGACAAAAATTCAAGGTCTTGGAAAGAAGTGTCTCCATCTAATCTCACATTTTTTGTTTTGCTTTCATTTTAATTTTGTTCTTTGTTGTTTTGTTCCCCTCTTTTTTAATACTTTTATCCAATTTTGTTAATTGTTGTAATTATTTAATTGGATTTTTGCTCTTTGTCTCCACTTTCTCATTTTTATTCCCTTTCCCTTCTTTCTTTTCATTTTTTTCTTCTTCTGTTTCCTCCATTTAAAATTTTATTCAGTGGTTTTTTTTTTGTTTTTTTTGTTTTTTTGGCACAGCACTGGGGATCAAACCCAGGGTTGTCCTACTACTGAGCTACAACCCAGACTTTTTAAAACTTTTTACTTTTAAGATAGGGTATCATTAAATACCCAGGCTAACCTCGAAGTTGTAATCATCCTGCCTCAGCCTCCAGAGTAGCTAGAATTATAGCCATGAGCTAATGTGCCTAGCTAGTTCATTATTAATTTTATTTTCATTAATGTCTAATTTTTAAACTATTCTATATTATGAGTGCCCCTTTCTTCTATCTAGTTAGTGGGGTTGTAGAGGTTCTTTTTTATACATTTTTATTTTATGTTGGTATATGGTTTGCTTTCAAGTTGTTTGCTGTTACTAGTGGTCATTTTCTCCTCTCAAACCAGTGCTATGGATTAAGCCCAGCACCTTGAACATATTGGATGGATGCTCTGACACTGAGCTTTACCCCTGACACAATTAAGAGAAACTGTATCTTCATCTATCCACAACTGAGTCTTGCTCAAATGTTGATAGATATCTCAACTTAGAAAACAGGATAGAGAAAAGCATACAGCAGACAACCTGGCTGCAAGTATGCACAAAGTACTCAGAGTCAAAAATCCACCAAAACCAGTCTAAGGAGCTTCAGTGAAACTACAATATAAACTCTATTTGGAATGAATTTCGACACTACATGACAAACTAATATCCCAGGTCACAACGTAAAAAGAAGGCTACTCACTAAGAAGACCCTCACATAATAGAAGAGACTGCCAGTCCAACACATGCAAGTCTCAACACAAACAAGTTCATAACTCCCCAGGAACCAAATCCATACGTATCAATGTAGATGAAATGCTGAAACAAAGAAGTTTAAAAACTGATTATTAAAATGATCAAATGAGGGCTGGGGTTGTAACTCAGTCGTAGAGTTGCCTTGCACGTGTGAGGCACTGGGTTCGATACTCAGCAGCACATAAAAATACATAAATAAAATAAAGGTACTGTGTCCATCTACAACTAAAAATATTTTTTAAATGATCAAATGAATTAAAAGATGCAAAAAAGCAGCTGAATGAATTAAGGAAGACAATGCAATATGAAAGAGCAATTTAATAGAGATTCTGGGAAAGAACTAAACAGAAATCTTGAATAAAACACTCAATAAGTCAAAGTAAAAACCCCAGTTCCAAGTCTATAGACTAAACCAAGAAGATGACACAGTTTCAGAGCTTGAAGACAAGGTGAAAGAACTACAACATTAAGACAGTAATAAGGAAAGGGTACCAAGAAACTATGAACAGTATGTTCATACAAAAGCTCTGGAACAATATTAAAAGATCAAACCTAAGACTCATAGTTCTAGAGGAAGGAGTAGAGATACATGCTAAAGGCATACAAAACTCATTCACTGAAATAACAGAAATTTTCCCAAATCTTGAAATGACATGGAATGTCAAATAGACATGACCAGAAAAGAACCTCTCCATGAATATTATAATTATAATTTAAAAATACAGAACAAAGAAAGACTATTAAAAGCTTCAAGAGCCGGGCATGGTGGCGCAAGCCTGTAATCCCAGCGCTTAGGGAGGCTGAGACAGGAGAATTGTGAGTTCAAAGCCAGCCTCAGCAACGGTGACGCGCTAAGCAACTCAGTGAGACCCTGTCACTACATAAAACACAAAATAGGGCTGGGGATGTGGCTCAGTGGTCAAGTGCCCCTGAGATCAGTCTCCAGTACTGAAGGAAAAAAAAAAACTGCAAGAGAGAAGCACCAAATAATTTAAAAAGGCAAACCCATCAGAATAGCAGATTTCTCAACAAAAATGCTAAAGGCCAGGAGGGCATGGACTGATAGATTTCAAGACCTGGAAGAAAATAACTGCAAAGCTAAATTACTATATCCAGCAAACTTATCTTTCAGAATCTTTCAGAATCAAAGAAGAGATAAAGACTTTGCAAGATAAGCATGAACTAAAAGAATTCATGACTACTAAACCAGCAATACAGAATCCTATAATCAGATGAGGAACCAGACAGCACAACCAAAAAAGAATAGGAAAGAATAGATCTCACTAGAAGGGTAGTTAGAAGCAAAAGAGGAAGAGGCAAAAATCAAACATAATTATATCAGTAAATCAACAAAAACTCTAAGATGAATAAGAAATGAACACAAAATTCTCAAAGCAACCAAAAGAAAATGACAGGAACTATCACATTTATTTCAATATACTTTCAATATAATCCTTAATGTAAATGATGTGAATTCTGATTAAAAGATACAGGCTAGCTGATAGGATTAAAAAAAAAAAGGCCCATCTGCTTACTATTTGCAAGAAATCCACCTCACTACCAAAGACATTCATAAACTGAAAATGAAAGGATGAAGAATGTAGTTCCCATCAAATGGAATCCTAAAGTAATCAAGAGTAGCCAGACTTGTATCCAACAAAACTGACCTCAAATCAGTCATGAGAGACAAAGAAGGTCCTTATACTCTGATAAAGGGAATAATCCATCAGGATGATGTGATGGTTGTAAATGTAGATGCAGCAATGTCATAGAACCCAATTTTATAAAACATATTGCAGGACTTATAGGGAGAGACCAGCCTCAATACAATAACGATGGGTGACTTCAACACCTTAATTTACCAACAGATAGATCTTCCAGAACTGCCTCCCTAATCAACTGAGAAACAATTAGAATTACACTGTAGATCAAATGGACTTAACATCTCAGACTATTACAACCTACTCAATCCCATAGTATAACTATTTTTTCCGATTATATTTATTTGATAAATTCTTCCTACAGTGTAATAATTACTATTCTAACAACTCAGAAAAGTTTATGCCTAAAAAGTAGCTATTAGTTTTCTAACATAGTCTGGTTAATTTTAACATCTTCAATGATAGACATACTGTTATACTAAAAAGTAAAAATAAAAACAAAACTCGTTTGACTGTTAAAGGCACCTTAAACATTTACCTCTCAAATTATGGTTACTATTATTAGTTCATTACCAGAGGTAATAAAAAAAAAAATCTTAGTATCACAAGATATCTAGCACTAACCACAAGTCTAAACAATATTTTTTAAACCTGTTTCTCAAATTAAATTTGTTGAAAACCATAAATATACAAAACATTTTAGTGGCTTACCTGGGGAAGTTAGAGATCTTGTCTTATATTTAGCCTGATCAAAATTTGAAAAATCATACTAAAAAAAAAAAAGAAAAAAGACACACTTAATTTGTATACTAATAATTTACTATCTTAAAATATTTCCCCACAGCCAAGTGCAGTGGCACACACCAGTAACTCAGAAGACACAAGAAGATCACAATTTGAAGGTCAGCATTAGCAATTTTGCAAGGCCATAAGCAACTTAGTGAGACTCTGTCTCAAAATAAGAAATAAAAAAGGGCTGGGATGTTGGTCAGTGGTAAAGCACCCTAAGCAGGGTTCAATCCACAATACCAAAAAAAAAAAAAGGAAAAAAACATTTATATTTCCCCACAAATTACATGTTTATTATAAAGGTAAAAATCATGAAGGTTAAAAGTGGAGAAATCTAGATGACACCACCATAACTAAATGATCCAAGGTAACATCACCAACAGGACAAACCAACGTCATGTACCTCTTTTTTTTTAATATTTATTTTTTAGTTGTAGGTGGACAGAATATCTTTATTTTTATGTGGTGCTGAGGATCGAACCCAGTACCTCACGCATGCTAGGTGAGCACGCTACCACTGCGCCATAACCCCAGCCCTCATGTACCTCTTGATTCATCTGAGCAGCCCACACATCAGTCATGTCCTATTCCTGCCAGAAATGTATAATGAGAATCTAATCAGGAGGTATACATCAGACATATCCAAAATTGAGGGACATTCTAATAAACAATGGTCTTAAACTTTTCAAAAGCATCCATGTTAAGAAAAGCAAAAACTGGGGCTGGAGTTGTGGCTCAGTGGCAGAGCACTTTCCTCACACGTTTGAGGCACTGGGTTCGATCCTCAGCACCACGTAAAAATAAATAAACAAAATAAAGACACTATGTCCATGTATAACTAAAAAATATTAAAAGAAAGAAAGAAAGAAAGAAAAGCAAAAACTGGTAACCTGTTCCCTGTGAAGGACAACAGAAACAACAAATGCCATTCTTATTGGCTCCAACAAACAACATTCTTATTGGCTCTGCATTCAAGGGACCAAAAATTTCTGCAAAGGACAGAACTGGGATAATAAAATTTGAATATTAACTACAGATTACACAGTATTGTCGTAGCAATGCTAAGTTTTCTGAAAATACTACTATGGGTTATAAAAAAAATGCCCTCATGCACAGGAAAAAACAAACTACATTTAGGGGCAAAAGAACATGATACCAGCAAATTACCCTCAAATAGCTCCTGGGGGAAAATGTGTATGTGAGGAAGTATAGAAGAGAAGAGAGAATGATAAAGTAAATGTGGCAAAATGTTAACGGGTGAATTCAAATGAAGGCTACACGAATATTTTGCATCACTCTTGCAACTTTTTAAAAAATGCTAGAAAATACTTCAAAATGATGTCTCTTTTAAAAAAATTAAATTGTTGCCAGGCGTAGTGGCGCACACCTGTAATCCCAGCAGCTCCGAAGGCTGAGGTAGAAGGATCACAAGTTCAAAGCCAGCCTCAGCAAAAGCGAGGCGCCAAGCAACTCAGTGAAACCTTGTCTCTAAACAAAATAAAAGATAGGGTTCGGGATGTGGCTCAGAGGTTAAGTGCCCCTGATTTCGATCCCCGGTACCCCCTCCTCAAGAAATTGTTCATCCCTGATTCACTCACGCCACTGAAACAAAAGTTCAATACTTTCTACGGTGCCAAACCACGCTTTGTATAACGCAAATGCTGCAAAAGCTACGGTGATCTTTTTCTTTCTTTAGGAAAAGGAAAGCTGCCCTTTGCTGTGTATGACTGGCCCCCAGTCCTGGTCTGGCTGACTTTCAAGTCCGCCCTCCTCGGAGCGCGAGAAGGACTGGCGCAGAGCAGCTCCGTGCCCCCGGGCCTTCCCGCGCAGAGGCCCGCGCCCCGGCGAATCACAGGCGGAGCTGGGCTGTGGCTTCACAGCAGCGGAACCACATACGGAGACTACCGACGGACAGAGGGAAGGCGCCCTCACCTGTCCGGAGCTGCCCCCAAGTCCGTATCGGCTTTTAAGACGCTCGACTATAAAATCCTGCCCTGGCGGCTTCACGATCCGAGGCTCCATGGCGCGCCGAGAACTCGGCGGTCTCCCAGGGAAACGCGCTTAAAACTGTGGCCCCGGCGCGGGGGCGGGGCTCACGCACTGCAAGTGCGTTCTGACGCACCAGCCCCTCCCCCGGGGCACGCTAGGTGGCAGGGTGGGGTGATGCGCGGGGAGGAAGATGAGGCCTGTGTTGCGCTGGTGTCTCTGGGAATCTTGGTCCTGCAAGAAGCTGGACCTCGCCGAATTGTCCTGGCGTTACACTTGTTTGCTTTTCTGCGGCTAAGTTTATGAGTAATAAGTAGCGTTATACCTGCCCTTGCGAGTCGTCTTGGCCTAGAAGGCAAATTGCTCCCCCTTGCCTCAAGGGGTCCTCTGGGCACCATGCCCTGGCGCCCGTGCTAGGGGCTTAGAACACAACTGCAGTGGCCCCCAACCCCTAAGCACTTTTGGTGTGCGTTTGCACTAACAGATATACCTGCCTTTTCATAGGAAGTGGCCGTTGGTGTCATACAGAAGAAAATCATCAATATAGTAGAACGCTAGACATAGAAACCGCTTTGCTTTCCCTGTTCCGCATGTGGTATAACCGGATATCAAAAAGTGTTAGAATGTAAACTGCAGGAAAATGTGTAGTACTTCAAAACAAAACAAAACAAAACCAGCTTTCCCCAGTATCTACAACAGTGCATAGCATTTCACAGGTGCTGAATTATGATATATCAACCTAAAAAACGTTATGAGAAAGAGGCCACAGTTGAATACTTTTTTTGTATCAGGGATTGAAATCAAGGGCACTCAACCACTGAGCCGCATCCTCAGCCCTACTTTCTATTTTTATTAGAGACAGGGTCTCACTGAGTTGTTTATCGCCTCCTTATTGCTGAGGCTGGCTTTGTCTTGGGATCCTCCTGCCTCAGCCTCAGGAGCCTCCGGAGCCTCAGATTACACACCTGCACCACCTGGCCTCTTTCAAACATTTTTACTAGTGTGACCCCTTTTCTAAACTGATTGCCAAAATTGTATAACAACAAGACTTTAGCGAATTAGTTCCTATCTAAATAAACCAATAGTCAATTTCGCCATACAGTATTGCTTAAAATGCATAATGAATTATTTTATTCTATCTTTAAGCAGATTTTAATAAGACAACATAAAATCCATCCAAGTCTGAAAAAAATACACATTATTAGTGTTTAAATAACAAACCACAAAGTTCTTTCCTGAACTGTAACACAAAGATGTTTTTATAAATGCCTCAAGCCACTTTTAAGTATCTTTGGAAAAGCAATACTGCAAAATCAGTTTACATAGCATTCTGTCAAGTTTTGGTCAAAATCTTTAAAGCTTTTAATTTTAATTTTAATGCTTTAGGACAGCATGAAAATCTATAAAAACTCTCTTTAAAAGTACTTGCATTTACTTAGAATTTATTCTGAAATCATGACAGCATTAACTGTCTCAGCTGAAAAATTACAACACACTTTTTACATCAATTTATATTACAAAGGTTTCCAAAGAAGCCAACTCTAAATATTAAATGTACATATATGTAGTCTGATTCCCTTGAAAATTCCAGTAATTCAACTGATAAATTTGGAGGTTTATTTTCAGTATCTGGCTTTGTGACCAAGTACACTTAGTGATGGAAATCATGGTGTTCCATCACTCATTACACAAACCACACATCACATCCCTACCCTTCTCATCTCTGAGAGATGGTTTCATAGATATTCCCTATAGGATACTTTATTTCTAAATCACCATAAAATAGGGAATAAACCTGTCTTTCCTCACTAAACAAAATGAGGTATTTTCACTGAGAAGAACACAGAAGAATAGAAGGAAGTCAATATCCATGATTGCAATATATAAAATTTTGGACTCTAATTGAAATTCTTTGTAGTTCTACATTGAGTAAACCAGTAAGAACATCTCTTTTCTTTAGCAGTTTAGTTACACTTCCTTTGACACAAAACACCTCCCCCAAAAATTCTGTTGTGTATCAAACTTGTGAAAATTACGTGGCAGTTTATAGTACAGATCTTTCTTTACTTGTCTTCCTTATGTCTAGTACTAAAATGAACAGACAACTTAGATGCACAAGTAATGAATGTTTAAAATGTCATGGCTATTATCAATTGTCACTTTATTTCTGCTACAAAATTCATCAGAGAAAGGTACTGCAACAATCTAGTATAAAGCAAATCTTTAACCAAATAACATGTTATATACCTTTTGAAAATATTCATACTTTATCACAATAGCGGCAAGGAAAAATTCAATTCTATCATCAGGACCAAGCTGAAGTTTCTGAGGTAGTAGAGACAGATGACAGAAACGTTTTTAAAAAAAAGAAAGAAAAAAACCCTAAGGAAATAGTCAACTTGTTTCAAATGTAAAAATCAATATCTCTGAAAGGGCACAGCAAACTACATATTTTAAGAAAAAAACGTGCTCTAAAATGTAATTTGTAACTATACAGGAAGTGTAAAGATTATAGAAGAGCACTTTGGTTAAATATCTTCTGTGGCTCTATCCATTCATAAATGAATCTCTATGCACAAAGGCGCTCACCAATAGTTAAGATTACCAAATATATTTCAGATCCAAAATAAAATTATCCAAGTTGTGGTCCCTTTATTCAAATGGTAAATATATCCATGCAAGAAGTCCAAACACCTTAAAAGGAACTAAAATTAGATTGCATATATCATATTCCTTCAACAGTCTGCGAAGGTCTATTGCTTATAACAAGATTAATTATTATTCCATTTTAATACAGATATCAGGAGTACATAAACACAAGTACACCTGAAATACACCAGTGTTTAAACTTTTATTTCACACCATGCAAGGTCAATTATAACACATTAAAAAGTGACAACAGCTATAAGCTGCAATTTTACATTTATACATTGGAAACGTTCATTTTCAAAAGCTGAACATAATTACCATATTGTCTGTGACAGCTAAGCTTCAATTCGACTGCTTATACAGATTAAAATTTACTATGAAAAACAATGATTTTATATCTGTCCACATTCTATGATACTAATTCTTCGACTAACAGATCCTTTGGGAGAACCAAATGATTCAATCTTTTTCACAGTATCCATGCCATCCCTAACAAACCCAAATACTACATGCTTAAAGTCCAAATGCTCTGCTTTTTTCAATGTTATAAAAAATTGAGAATTATTAGTATCCCGGCCTCGATTGGCCATAGAGAGTAAGCCAGGACCAGTATGTTTCACATCAAAGTTTTCATCTTCAAATTTATCTCCATAAATGGACTGTCCTCCTGTTCCATCATGTTTGGTGATATCTCCCCCCTGAAAAAAAGATTTCAATTAATAGGAATCCTAAGTAAAACATTAAATACACACAAAAGTCATCACTGCAGAGTAAATCCTGACCATCCAGTTTAAGAATGCATTTTGAAACTTAAGAAATATTTATTTTTGAAAGAAGATAAAAAATGAAAAGGTCTTGTCTCTACCCTGTTTCCACACAATTTAAGTGTCAAAAATTTGGGACCCTTTAAGTTTGAAAGTTCTAAGCAGAGTTAGAGAGCCAGTGGTGATGACAACTCTTATTTGGGAAAGCTAAAGAAATCTTAAGAAAACTACACAATGTAGCTCAGTGGTAGAGTGCTCGCCTCACACATGTGAGGCACTGGGTTCGATCCTCAGCACCACATAAAAATAAAAAATAAAGGTATTCTGTCCATTTACAACTAAGAAAAAAATATACATTGAAAAAAAAAAAACTACACGATGAGGTCAAGAAGAAAAACACAAATTTCCCAAGTTAGTGTGGTGTAGCCTTTTCAACTTCGATTATGACAAATAGTTAATACTTACTTGGCAAACAAAATCTGGAATTACTCTGTGAAAAATGGAGTTCTTAAAACCAAAGCCCTTTTCTCCAGTGCACAGTGCTCTGAAGTTCTCAGCAGTTTGAGGAACAATGTTTGAAAATAATTCCATGGTTATACGTCCCAGAGGTTCACCATCCGCACAAACATCAAAAAATACCACAGGATTTGTCTCCTTTGATAACTCTGCTGCCAGAGATACCTGTCCTTTCTGGAGTTTCAATAAATTTTGTTGACATTCTTCAAATTTTTTCTTAAAAGACTCGGCCATTTCTTTTGTTTTAAATCTCACTGCAAGTTGTTCCACTTTTGCTTCTCCATCTATTGGAAAAAGAAGTGACAAGAGTATTAACATAACTTATAAATTGTTTTGTTTGTTATGGATTTTAGAAAAGTCCAAAAAGGAAAAAAAGAAAATAGTATTTAAAGTTAGAAACTCACCAGCGTAATCTGAAGCAGTCCAAACTAGAGCATTATTTGAAACATTTAGGGGTTTTAATCCCATTGTTTTGGTGATAACATGGTTTGCACACACTTTAAACACCTGGTCTCTTCTCATTAGGATCCGATAGTAATTCTTCATTGTATGCCAAAGAATCTTTATATCTCCAACACCCCGTTCCTTCCACTGACTGACATCTCTATCCCACCTATAAAGTTTGGCTCTCTCTTTAAACAAAATTTCTTCATCTTCTTCTCCAGATTTTACTTCTACCTATGAAAAAAGATGAAATTATCTATAAGCTGATGTTTATAATTCCAAAACAAATTCCAAAAATCCAAATTATTTAACATATTTTCCTTATAAGGACATTAACAGATATTTCCTATAATTATAGGTTACGAAATTTCAAAAAGTTCTGGTTCTTAAAAAGAAATATTAAAGCCGGGCGCGGTGGCTCATGCTTGTAATCCCAGCACTTTGGAAGGCTAACACAGGAGACTCATGAGTTCAAAGCCACCCTTAGCAACGGCAGGGTGCTAAGCAACTCAATGAAACCCTGTATCTACATAAAACACAAAATAGGGCTGGCTCAGTGGTAGAAAGAAAGAAAGAAAAGAAAGGAAGGGAAGGCAGGGGAG